>JASDQU010221617.1:0-11743 GCA_032191745.1 Picea mariana
TTGAAGCATGAGTTCAAAAACAAATTCGTGAATGGTTCAGTTCATGTTGTTTTGATGAAAGAATTTGGTCCTGTCTATAAATGCCTTCTGGCTCTTCTTGTGGGTTTTACTCAAATAGAAATAGTCAATTTAAGGTAGATGCAAGTTGAGAGATGCAAAAGGATATTGACAACCTGTAACCCAAACACCAAGCACTACGTTTCACAAACCAATAGTCCACAGAAGTTGACAAGTGTAAAGAAATTATATTTTTTTATTATATGGAGTTCAAGGAAATCTCTATAAAATGGGATTCTCTATTGGATACATATAATCTCATGAAAGATGATCAAATCCACTTGTTATCTATTATAAACTTGTTAATGATTGTTTTGTTCCTTTCCAGGATGGTAGCAATGATTACGATGAGAACCTTGTATCGAGATATTTCAAACTACAATCATTGGAGACACACGATGAAACCCAAGAATAAACTAGATGGAAACTTGTCCATGGAGATGTAATCAGGCCCCCAAATAATGCATGTCTACTCTATGTCTATGCAGGAATTGGAGTATATTTTTTTGGGACAACACTTGTTACAATGCATGTTTGGTTTCCTTGCTGAGGGTTTGAAGCCTATGCAAATAAGGTAGAGGTCATATAGGTGGGAAACTTGTTGATGCACAGGTTTATTTAATAAAATATGACTGGTAGGCCAATACAAAACTTAAAGGATAGGCTAGGATAGTGGAAATCCTTTAATCTAAATTAAAATGCCCAACCATTGTTACAAGGTTTTCAAATGCACACATTTATTGGAAGATCATTGAGAGACCAAAGGATGATATAGAGAAAGCCCTAATCTTAGAGTAGCATGAAGAATCTCTCCCTAGAGATGAGGAAATACATGATATTGTATCATGAATTTCTTTTTCTATAATTTTTCTCTAGGATTGCTGAACAAGGTTTTTGTTCTTTTGATTAACATATGTGATGGTTTTGGCTCTATGGGAGTAGAAGGTAGGAAATCATAGGTTTTTTTTTTTATGTGATTTTAAATCACTTACAGAGGAGTATGATACAGTTTGGGAAATCACCAGGAAAATCTCAAGGTGCATGAATCCATTATCATTACATACTCTGTTTTGATATGTCTAAGATTGATGGTATAACAAGGTTTAGAATGAATATATTTATGACAGAAGTTTTGCAGAGCCTTCTCTTCAGTTTTGGAACATCATTTAGCTATATGGCATCTTCAGAAATGTTCTATGTTTATCTTAAACATATGAAGTTTCATATATAGCCTTTAATCTTCATTATAAGAGGGAGGTATAAGTAGTGTTTAAAGTGATGAACTCTATTTTATACCAGTATGATCATGATATGCAATGGCATGCTTAGCCTAAAGAATCCTTTCCAACCTCCAAGATAGTTTCTCAAAGATTTTTTATGCATTAATTTGAAGTCAGTCTCCTACAGGAAGTTGGTAGCACTATCAGTCTTTTGCTTTTACTTTGCGCTGCAAACTAGCCTGTCTTTAACGCAAAGGAAGTTTGGTCAAGTTTGACTTCCTTTTCAGCTCCGAAGGTGATGAATCATGAATCCAGGTGTTACCTAAGATCCATTGAATATTTTCTACAGCCACGAGGTAGCCCAAGAGGAGCTAAGTTTTTTGAATTCGAATGGGATACCTATCCCTTAGAAATAGGATCTATATCCTAAATATTTGTAATTGATTTGATTAGGAGATTTTGTAGGCATTTGATCCATTCATTTAGAATCTGATAACTATTTTATAAATGTTATTTAATCCCATAGAGGCAAGAGGGAATAGGTTGGAACTTGAATTCTCATTTGTACTCTTTTGAATCTTAACCTTTTTGATATATCAAGGAATGATAAGTTTCTGCCATTGAATGTTGTTCAGTCCCTTTTCCTGTATTTCATATCTGTTATTGTGAACTTGGACTTCTGTTCATTTCATGTTTATATTATGATTGATGATTGTCTTATTATCTCTGCATAAATAAACAAGATTCACACTTCCTACTTCTAGTTATATTTGGCCTATCACATGTATCGTTCATAGATGTGATATTGTTGATATGATCAGTTTCTTTCATCCATTGCAATTATAGCTTTCTGAACAATATTCTTTTGGTGGCCTTGCCTTGTCCTGATTTATCCAAATCTATATTGAATTGAAGTGTGAGGTATTCACTTTGATCCATTTTCTACATACATTATTGATTTCTTGATTAAGTTACTAGGATCTTTCGAATCACAACCTAGAAAGACTCCTGGAGTGATAACAGGTGCCAATCAACAACATTATTCAAGCTCTCCTACTAGTTTGGTAGAAAAAAAACAGGAATTAGATGGGTTTCCACATAGATTCTAAACCTCTTACATAGGGATATGAATCCTTAGAAAACATAATAGACCAAACTAGGTTCTTCAACATCTTACATATGGATGTGGATTCTTAACCAAAAGATCAATCTAGGGTCATCAACTGGGGTCTTCAGCAAAGTACCCATTATCATTAGTTTTATCATCATTCCAGTAGCTTGCATGATAGACTTTCTATAGTGAAGGGACACCAAGGGAGGTGGAATTCGATGGGTTCCACTCGAAGAAGAGAAAGACTAGTTTGGTTTCCAACTTTCCATGTAATAAGATGGATGATTCAGTAATAGCTATAGTAAGTTGCTCGATAAAAAATGTTCATAATGCAGACAAAATTAACAAGTGAACCTCAGCTAAATCAAATTTTAGTAATCCAAAGAAGTTCATGAATGTAAGAACAAAAGTACCATACAAGAACAAGAAAGTTCAAAAATTAGTACAAGGTTAAACCATTTCCTATCCAACCATGTACACAATCAGTATTGAGTCTCCACCATATTTTCATAAATAAAAGAAAGCTTAGCTATGATACACCCAACCTTCTATGGAAGTAACAGCTACTAATCCCATATACAACTTGGTAGTAACTTGACCTTGAGTACTTATACTGACACATAATACATGTATGTTGGTGATTCAAAGGAGAAAGAGAATAGTCTAGAGACAAGATATGAACATCAAAATATAGGACAGAGGAAACTAATGTGAATAACATGAATTACTAGCATCTATAACCAAATCAGAAATATATGGCATGAATGGTGATTAGTCATAGACACATTTTCTTATAATCTTGTTCTATGATAAAAAAATATGTGCCTAGAACTCATCAAACTCCCCCAATCATATTAAATTTGTCTCTCTATAGGTCATTGATATCTAAAGAAGTAGATATCACATCACTAATGATTAGACACCATCATCACTAATGGTTAGACACCATTGCAACAATTGTACACAGACAATGCCATTTCTCATTTAATTGGCCCACATATTGCACAAAATTGGAATGGACATGGTAATGATTTTCCATTGGACTAGTAAATGCTATAAATACCATATAATAGTCACAACCAACATATTGTTAGTAAAATCTACTCTGTTTCAGATGCCAATAGTCCATTTGAAACTTTTAGGACAAGCAAAACGACTCAGGCATGGCCTTTTCATGTTTCTCAAAAAACATATTGGAATGTCTACTTTCCTTCACAAAAGCTAAGCCCTGCTTACAGATTTTTCTCTCAAGTGGTTCAAGCAAGTCTTTAGCATCTTGACTGATAAAATTCTTCATTTTCCTCATATATCCATATCTATTGAGAGTTCTAGCACCAGGAAAACCATCTGAAACAGATGAAGTGTGTTGATTCTCATTACTTCCATCAAACTCCACTATGGATGATGAGGCCCTTTCTTCAGTTGAAGTAGGATGCTCAACATGCTTATTGCTTCTAGAGCCATCTATAAGTGCCACAGAACCTAACGGATCGGACAGATTTGAATTACTACACAAATTTTCTTTTGTCTTCACTTGAGGTGAAAAATAATTCTTAAGGACATCTTGAAGGACCAAATCATCATCTACAAATGGAATTGCTCCTGTCAACATTTTGACAGAAAATTCCAGACAAAGATCTTGCCAGAAATCTCCAAAAGGTGAGACAATTGGTTAGTCCTCCCTTTTTTTTGTTCAAGTCAATTTCTCCTTCAATGCTTTCTTTTATTGGCCCTTTAGAAGGAGTAACATTCTCATAATTGGCCCAGAGCTCATCCATTTGATGATAATGGGCATAGTGTGTTTTTCTTGGATTGTACAGGTGGACTTCTGCCCGCCAAATTTCATAACCTACAAGTAACTAAAACAAATACAAATAATATCTCAATTCTAAGTGAATGAAAGGAGGTATGTTATCACACCACCTGAGAAGATTTATGGTGTGCCCACTTGGGATTTCATCAACATTAGACATGATAACCAGGTCATCTTCCCAAATGCCTGAATCTCTCAGAAGTCTATTGAATACCACTCTCTGGTGTGCTTTTTGTACAAAGGGACTCTCTCCAAGTGAAAGAGGCCACCCCCCAGTAGTTCCATACTTCAATTTGGCCTCTGCAAATTCAAATTGTTGCTTGTTCATAGCAAAGTTGAATGGCTTCGGTAGGCCTGTGAATGTTGTATTGGACTCAAGAATCACAAAATTTGTCACAAAAGGATCCAACTCGCGCCATCTGATAGCAAGCAGGTCCAATTCCTTGCTGAATATAATGGCATCAAACACACGATGAGGAGTTTCTCTAATTCCCCATCCATGAATGACACAGATTTGCTCCATGGAAACATTCTCATCATGGTAGTGAGGGATATGGTGGAAGGGCTTTGGTGGAGTATCCCACATAGGGCGTAAGAAGTAGGATAATTTGCAAGTTGGTATCATAACAAACAAAAGGAGCAAGGACTTCAATTCTATTACAGTTGGAATACAACGAACAATAGTTGTCATGTCTAAGATACCTTTACTAGCATCCTATCATCAATAAATGTAATATCACCTAGGTGTCTCATAATACATCCTGTTTCAATTGTTTGTTGTTGAATTCTACTGAAAGAAAATATCAAGCTTACATATCAAGATAACTTTTAAGTTTAACAGTACAGCTGGCCCATATTTCCAACCCAAGAGAACATAACAGAAATGAATAAATTTCCAGCCTAAGAGAACCATAAATTTTCGGCCCAAGAGAACATAACAGAAATGAATAAATTTCCAACTTAGGAGAACATAGTGAATACTGACTAGGATTAGTTTAGAGACTATGAAATGAAATAAAAAGAAAGAATGTGCAAGTGGAGTGGCAAAGTTTGTAGTGCAGGTAATGCTTTTTAAACCACGTTTATCTTATAATTGTTATGCATATAGAGTTTATGAGTATTAATGTGGAATGAAATTCCAACCAGAATATGCCACTATAATTGTAAGACTTGTAATTATTATGAACATCACATAGGATAAAAGTTATACAAAACAACCTCCTTTACAGCAAAGTTCCAGGTAGTAAATCCAACAGGAATTTGGGACTTTGGTATAGTTCCATGGGTCAAATTTTTAAGAACATAGTTCCTTGTTGTCCCTACTGTCCCTGTGAGTTTTGAGGTCCTCTAAATCAACCCAGAACTTCAAAAAATCCTTAGACCACATAGAAGTTGGAACTATGCCCTTTCTAGATTTTTTACTTCACCAAGTTCTAACAAGAATAGAGCTTTTTGGGTTGTTTTGGATAATGCATATACAACACCTCACATTGATAAAAAAAAATGACAAAGAAACAACAACAAACCAGAAAAAACCCACAAAGCATGACACTAAAACTATAAAGAAAAATTGCAAATAAACAAATAAATACACAAAGGTTATGTCAATGCTACAGAGCACACGATTTCCAAATCAAAATAATTGTCCTTTCCCTAGCTCTATAACAAGTGTGCATTAGACACTAAAAATATTGAATAAGGCAAGGCATAAGAATGAAACAAATCAAGCAAAGCTGAGAGCAATAAATAAACAGCTCAAAATTGTTTCTCATTCCAAAGAAATTGTCCCAACATATGCACTATTGTACAAGAAAGACACCATAGTGACAAAATAGAGCATAGGAAGGAGAGAACTGAAGCACAAAACCATATAATGGTTCACAACTCTATCCATTCAAACAAACTTATAGTCTGTTTATGGGTGTAAATGAAGATAAAGAGATGAACAAAGCTAATGAAATGAGGAACCCAATGAAGGAAATTTGTTGAAATGACAACATATCAAGAGATGAAGAGAGCCAATGAAATGAGAGACCAAACAAAGCAAATTTTCCATATGATAACATATAAAGAGGATGCCACATAGACTTGTGAAAAAAGGACACCATAGTGCCAAACCAAATGATATGAAGGAGAGAAATCAAACTCAAAACCATATAATCCTTCACAACTCTAGGAGTTCGAACAAACTTATAACCTCCCTATGGGTGTAAATGAAGACAGAAGTGATGAACAGAGCTAATGAAATGACAACCCAAACAAAGCAAATTTTCCAAATAATAGCATATCAAGAGGGTGATGCATGGAGTTGTAAAAAATAGACACCATCATGCCAAACCAGAGCATATGAAAGAGAAAAATCAAACAAAAAACTATATAATGCTTCACAACTCCCAAAGTTCGAACAAACCTATAGCCTGCCTATGGGTGTAATTAAAGACAAAGTAATGAACTAAGCCAATACAATTGAAGACAGAGTAATGAACTAAGACAATAAAATAAGAAACCAAACAAAGAATTTTTTTTCCAAATGACAACACATCAAGAGGGATGAACAGAGCCAATGAAATGAGAAACTAAACAAAGAAAATTTTCCAGATGAAAAGATATCAAGAGGGTGTTGCATTGAGTTAAATAAAGGAGGGACTGAATAGTTTCAAGCCACTTAATCAAAAAACGCTTCTAAGAGTAGACAAAGAAACAAAACTGCACTGCTAACAACGAAACCATTTCATAGAATCAAAATTAGAGTAATTATAATGGACAAAAGCAGGGTACTATTTAAAAAAGCCAAAAAATTGACAATTGTAACAATAAAGTATCATGGTAGAGTACCTAAGACAGTGCCAAAGAAGGTGATTGCTAAAAAGACAAAAAAATAAAATGCATAGCCTAGTGAAATGTTCAATTAGAGTGTTCACAGCTGAAACAATTGTGAAGCATTACATGGTTTGATTCTCATCATCCACAAAGATATAGCAAAGACCTATCCACATATAAAACACAACTGTTCCTAAACCCCAAAAAAGAAAGCTATCCAATGTGGCACAACTGCCATGACATTCACATAATGCTACATAGAACATGTCAAGAAAAAAGATGAATAGACACAAGTCTTCTAAGTGGACTAAACTTCCCTGTAATTAACATAAATCTTGCACAAACCCCAAACCTCCCTTGAATATAAATCTTACTCAAACCCCAAACTCAATGTAAAAATTGCATGATAACACAGAACTGTGGAGTTATGAACAAAAAGATTCAGACATGAGCAGAACTGCCCCAAAAAAGAATTGCAAGCCTATACTCAACAATCCTAGCATCCACATAATGCTACATAATACATGTCAAAAAAGAATTTGAACACATCGGAGACTACTCAATGGACTAAAATTCCATAAAATTAACAGAAAGCTCGTACAAGCCCCAAACTCAAAGTAAAACTTGCATGATAGCACAGAACTGTGGAGTTATGAATAGAAGGATTCAAACGCAAACAAGATTTCCCTAGAAAAGAACTACAAGCCTATAGTAAATAAAATATCACTTCATAGGCATTATATAAAATCAACCCGCTTCTACAAAATATGCCTAAAACACCCTGAAATGATAAAACATGCAACATATTTTATAAGAAGTGTTGATTTTTTTAGGCTAGTATGAAACTCCCGGGACATGTTGCTTTGGGAACCACCAATTTTGAATACACCAAGAATTGAACTTGAACTAGATGTGGTAGATTCCCTTCGGCCTACTACTAGTCCACAACCAAATTGACTAAAAAATTAGCAGGCCTTTAACAAGGTGGGCTTAGGTCCTTATTATGTGCAACATCAAGAACAAGATTAAAGAAGAACAAAACCTAAGAAAGGATATCATTGAGCACTAAGAAAGGATATCATTGGTGTTTTAAGAACTAATGAAAGATATCATTGAGCACTAAGAAAGGATATCATGCTAACAGTGCATTTGTTGTTGGATTGATGCTCCTCAAAAACTTGCTGGAAATACATTCTTATCAGATCTAAAAGGCTAAGGAACTAATCCACTTCCACTGTAATTATTATTTCTGCTTCATGCTGTAGTTAATTGCCTCCATAGATGGTTGAGCCAATGAAACTTTCTACTGTGCCATGCATTTAATGTTTCAACACCTTCCTCAAATATTACTATTGCTAAGATGTATCTAACAGGCTTGTTCTCAATCCCAAAGCAAGCCTCGATAAGGTGATAATGGTTGCCAAGATGACTGCTTGACTATGTAACAAAATTTTGATTTCCTCCCATAGTTTATGTATCACCCTATTTGTTGAGGTTGAATGTTAGAATTCTGGAGCAGTTTCTTTCCAAGTTTCCAATCTGATGAAAGCTGCAACTTTAGCAACTGTTTACTTTGCTCAAATAAAAAAGAAGACCTGTGACTATGGATAGAAAACAATAAAGTAAGAGCAACAACAGTCTTTTCCCCTCCAGATAGATTGTTTCATTCCACTGAAGCACTTTTTTGAAGGTGATAATGGCTTCCAAGCTGACTTCTTGACTATGTAACAAAATTTTGATGTCCTTCCATAGTTTATGTCTCACCCTATTTGTTGAGGTTGAATGATAGAATTCTGGAGAAGTTTCTTTCCAAGTTTCGATGAAACTTAAACTTTAGCAACTGTTTACTTTTCCCAAATAAGAAAGAAGACCTGTGACTATGGATAGAAAAAAATAAAGTAAGAGAAGCAACAGTCTTTTCCCCTCTAGATAGATTGTTCCATTCCACTGAAGCACTTTGCTGAAGGCACAACTGTCTACTTGATACCATATAAAGGTCATTTTTAAATTTTAATCTCCAAGTTCAGATATGCCTTTCTACTAGAAGAATGTGTATCACTCTAAGTCTTGTCAGCAAATCTTCTCACTATTTGTAGATATGTGGTTGAATGCAGCCATGACTGTTCCATATCTCTTCTTTTGGGACTTTCATTCGCTTTATATCTGTAACAAAGGCTCAGACTGTTGACATTCATGGTCTTCTAGAGTCACACTCAATCCATCTATCATGTAACAAATTATTAGATGAAGTTGTTATGTACTAAGCATATTGGATCCACAACTTAAGATGAGAGTATTCCTTACAAAAACACCCTCGAACAACAGATTTATCTCCAAGTTGGAAACAATATGTCAAAGTCATATCTGCTGGAAAAGGCCTGCTAATGATCCATCCTTCATGAGACCGAAATCAATTACCTATGTAGTTGCTTCTTTCATGATCTCGCTATATAACATAGTTCATTATCATCACCATATATCTTGTGAGAGTCTTTGAAGGGGGCTGGAGCAATTGTGCCTTAACTTCACATTTAAACTCATCAATAGCAGCAACTCAGAAAGAATATTGGACCAGAATAAGGTGTATCAAGATCCATCTGAGGTCGATCAGACATAAAGTTGTTCATTGATGGGCCTACAATACTTCTCTTGCTGCAAATGTCGTAAGGAAGTATACCACAAATCTGTTGCTTGAATACTGAGTGTAACTCCTACAAAATGCCACTCTTCCTGCTAGATAAAATGCCACATTTTGAAGGGTAACACAACCCAAAGGTTTTGAAGTGGCATGAAACCCATGTTTGCAGGTTTAGAGAATCCATTTATGGGTTAGGATTGAAGACTTTCTACTAAACTTGGGGTTCACCAAGACTGTTTCCAATCCAAATCTCTATTATCTGGATGTTAAAAGTGATTTGGTTGTCTTGGATCTATATGTGTATGATTTGATCATTGCATATAGTTTAGAGAAGCTAATTATGCGGTGCAAGTAAAAGTTGTCGAGTGAATTTCACATGAAGGATATTGGTCTACTGCATTATTTTCTATTTGGCAAGGTCCAAAATAACTTCCTTGGGAAAGGGAAGTACGCCTTCAAGATTCTATAAAAATTCCAAATGCAGGATTGCAAACCCTTGGCCACACCCATGACATCTATTATCAAATTTGAAGCTCACTTCTAATGATGTTGACTTGGTAATCCCTTAATTGTACAAGTAGTTGATTCAATCTTTAATGTATCTTGTGAATACCTCATCGATCTTTAGGTGCATGTTGTTGCCTTTATACACACCTCGGGTAGCGTGGAAGAAATCTTCAATCCACATATCCACAATTCAAGCATGCCTAACTCCTCCTTTTAAAAGGATTGGTTCAATTAGGACCTTTCATGGTTATTTAATAAAGACGTACAATAGAAAGTCCCACTGCATGTTCTTGTAACAATTTTTTTTTCCATACAATGATAGTTGACTAAGCAAGGTCGTTGCTTGGATGGGTTCTATCTCACTTGGAGCATTTACAAGTGACATCATAGATTTCTGGTGATATTGAATGCCACTTTCTTGATTCAGATACATTCATTTGAAACTTCCCTCCTTGGTCTTGGCTTATTTTCTCTCTAGTCTTGTCTAGTGCCAAGCCAATTTACCATCCACCTCATCGACGCTACTATGATGATGACTTATAACACTACTATGACAATGCATACTTAGTGTACTGCCATGAGGAATAGGTGGAAAGTTGAAACTCCTTCATAACATTGGAATTTCCTCTAAATAGGACGTTTGATGTTAAGAACCAAATACCAATATAGCATAGAAAAACCTCAGAAAAAGTACTCAACGCCTTGAAAAAGAGATAATTTCAGATAATAAGCCTCTTCAAGGGGGAAACCTCCTTTTACCCCACTTAAATGTTCAAGTACAATATGATTCAAAATGAAAATGTTTCCTTGGTATATATAGGAGACGAGGAGGTATAATTACAACTAATGGCCTAAAGCTGACATAAATAAAATAACATTACTAATACAATATGCCCCAATTAAGGGGTAATGAGCCAATATTAGGGCTTAACATGCCCCTCCCCTTGAGACAGGTGTTGTCCGCAACACTTGAGTAACTCTAATTTCTTCTGTATAAAAGACTCATCTTCCCAAGTGGAATCTTTAGCCGGTAGTTTCCTCCATTTAATGAGAAACTTTGAAATGGATCTATTCCTCAGCTGGCGAATTCTTGTGTCAGTGATGGCTTCAGACTCCAATATGATTTTTCCTTCCTTGTCAAGTTCTGGAAATATAGTTTGAACTGGGATCTTGCCGCCTATAACCTTCTTTAAGCATGAAACATGGAAAACTAGGTGTACTCGTGAAGATGCAGGCAACTCTAATTTGTATGCCATAGTACCAATCTTTTGCAACACCTTATAAGGGCCATAGTACTTTGGTGATAATTTATTATCCTTCTTGGCTTGCTTGAGGGACATCTGTTTGTATGGTTGTAGTCTTAAAAACACCCAATCCCTTACTTCAAAATTTATTTCACTATGATGTTGATATGCTTGTTGTTTCATGCGATTTTGTGCCATGGTCAGGTTGTCCTTTAAGATTTGGAGAACTTGTTGTTGATTCTCGATGTGATCTTCCACTGCTTGAACCTTAGATTTTTATTTTAGAGAAGAAGTGATGGAAGGAGGGTGGTATCCATAAAGTGCCATAAATGG
>JASDQU010221617.1:13061-28185 GCA_032191745.1 Picea mariana
TTGAAAGTTTTTCACCAGCTGCTCGACACTAAAAACATTTAGGTCCGAACCACCTTAGAAACAACTTGATCACTGTGTCCTTGAGCCTATATCTTGCATTTTTCCTTCTGAACTCCTTTTGCTGATGGCGCCATCGATCCTGTTATTTTCCCACCTGTAGCTTCCCCCTGTCTGCGTTTGTTGACTACTACTCCAATACCAAGCATGCACTTTACTCTCGCTGAGCGCTTGGCTTTAGTGACTTATCTGTTGACTGTGTTTGACATATGGACTTGGAGTTTGACATAATTTAGTATGATATGTGATATGTCTTAGACTTAGGATTAGAACACTTCTAGTACACATCACTTTTTTTTTGACAAAAAGATATATATTTTTTGTATATATATAACTAGGCTTACTAATTCAAAAGCTCAATTTTTTTATTATGCGGGTTATAGGAAGATGATAGGGTTTAGAAGCAAAAAATGACGAATAAAACTCATCAAGACTCAATGAGGATTTCATAATTTATGACCTAGGCAAATGATTGAAATCCATTGACAATTTTAGCACAATTTTACTAAGGATGCTTTAAAATTTTGATGAAAAATTTGAGTGCTAACAGCACCATTCATTATTATAGCCAAAATGATTCAAACTAAATTTGCAGATCGGATTCTTCGAATTTTATCTTCTATTTTATATTATGTCTTTATTGGTTCTTTTGTACACATGCATCACTGAAAAGAATTGGATGTTTTGGTTCTCTGCATTGGCTAAGCTGTAAACTTACTCTAAAATTCTTAGACCTTGCCTACATTACATGACTAGGTGGCAACCATGCTTGAAGTCTTATTACTCATTTTGTCATGATGCAATATTTATGGGACATTATTAGCTCTTTATGTTGTGGCCCAAGTGTGAGGTTTTGATGGGCAGAGATGATTTATTACTTTGAGCTACCCAATTTTTGTGAACATGCTAAATTATGATAACTCTATTGTTGTTTGGTGATGAGGGTATCTTATAGCTTCTCGTTTTTGCTTCAGTATTTTTCTGCTTGTACTCCTTACTCAAAATTCCCGTTCATGACTATAGAGATACTTAATTCCACCCATATTTACCATCATTTTATGGTATCTTGCTTGTTTGGATATACACCAAAGTCTATCTTGGAATTGAAGGTGATGTTGGGCCCTGCATTTGTCTTTATTGTGTAGAGCAATTCTGCAGCTGGATTCCTCACAAGTATTCCGAGGAGGATAGGGCAATTCAAATTTTGTTAACGACAAAGGAAAATTTTTTGATTCCCCCATTGGTCTTAATTAGATTCAAACCATGGGTGGAGTAAATTTAAGCAATGACAATCAAGGAATGAGCCTGTTGGGTATAAAGTTAGCAGGAAAGCCCAAATGGTTTCAGCTCCCTCTTTGTGGATGACATACTAATCTTTTGTGATGGCTCGAAGAGGGATGCGGACATATTAACGGAGGGGCTCGCACTCTTTAAATTAGCAATGAGTATGATCATAATTATAGGAAGAATTACTCCAGGCAGAAATCAACAATTAAACATCTTCAGACCCTCTAGTCTATCACTAGTTCCTTGCCTGGAGTTGTTTGTTTGCTTCATAGGTCTTGATATTGATATTGTACTATTTTTTTTAAATACCTACAAAACCGTCGCTATTGCGACATCTTGGACTCTCTTCACGTCGCTCTTGCCACCTCCAGGACATCGCTCTTGCCACATCCAAGAGTGTCTTTCCCATAGCAACCACGTTGGAGATAATACCTCATCTCATCAGTCTTGCCACCTCCACAACGTCGCTCTTGCCACCTTCAAAACGTCTCTCTTTCCACCTTTGAAACGTCGCTCTTGCCACCTCTGAAACGTCTCTCTTGCCACCTTCAAAATGTCTCTCTTGCCACCTTCAGGACGTCTCTCTTGCCACCTTTGAAACGTTGCTCTTGCCACCTTCAAAATGTCTCTCTTGCCAGCTTCAGGACGTCTCTCATTCCACCTTTGAAACGTCGCTCTTGCCACGTTTAAAACGTCTCTCTTGCCACCTTAAGGACATCTCTCTTGCCACCTTTGAATCGTCTCTCTTGCCACGTTTAAAACATCTCTCTTGCCACCTTCAGGACGTCTCTCTTGCCACATCCAAGACATCGGTCTTGCCACGACCTAGATGTCGATCTTACGATGTCTATATGGGGGGTGAACAATCGAATTCATGGTGACACGTGGCGTCATAGAGCGTCACAATATAGACGAACACTTTGTCGTCGGAAAAGAGACGTCCTGTGAAACGACGTTTGAGGGGGTCTGATGTTTGTCGTTCTTCCAACAATATAAAGTGGAAATTACGTCGAAAGCGTCGTCGGAATTTGACCCAAATGCACTAGTGGGGGGTACCCCCTCTGCGGGGTCCGGGGGGGCTATCCCTTGGGTTGGGGGGTCTGGGGGCAAGCGGGCCCCCAGCGGGGGTTCGGGGGCGAAGCCCTTGAAGGAAAAATGCCTTGTAAATGTATATTGTAATTTCATTGTAAATATGGACCGTTCATTATAAGGTCGCAGATCTAACGGTAGAGATTATCTTAGGGTTTTTTGCCATAGAAGGCAACCCTCTTTTATGAGGGAAATTTATTGCAGCTATGTTTGATGGAGAATATTATATTCTGAGATAGGAGACTGTGAGAGAAATAAGAGGAAGTTACAACGGGTTTGATGTAGGTTGTATCCCTTCATATGTTGGATAATAATAAAGGAAGGACCTGGCAATTTCTCTAGTGGACGTAGCCCACACTGGGTGAACCACGTAAATCTATGTCTATTGTATTGTGTATCTTCTGTGTTTTGTTTCCGCATTTGTTTTATTTTATTGCTCCACGGTTCTATTTTTCTAACATGAACATCTTCCTCACGAGCTTCCTGTGCATAAGAAGGGAAAAAGAATTGTAGGAGAGGTGGAGAATCTTAAAATTTACAATGAAAACATGGATCTTGACGCTAATATGGATAGCATATTCTGCAACCTTGATCAACCCAGAGACGAAACTCACCATGCCTACTCAATGGACATGGTTGATACTGAAATTTTTTATGGAGATGAATCCTTCGTATTCCAGAGTGTTGTTTTTGAAATCAAATCAAAAAAATTAATCATTGAAAAAAGAGATGTAAAAAATAACAAAAAAAAACATCGTTCAGAACTTGACCTTGCCAGTATGCAAGCATCCAAAATCTCTCAACTTCACATGGCAACCGAAGATTCTCTTCATCATTCTGTTGGATTCATTGAGGCCGATAATGCCAGACTAAATAATCGAATTAAGGAATTAGAGGAAGATTTGTTTCCTATGCCATTGCTTGCCAGTCCTTTGGAAATAGCCATGTCTGCGACTACCTGCACCCCTGCAACAAATCTAAAAGGATCCTCCAGCTTCCTTGCATCTTGTAGAAGATATGTGGAGAAAAATATCAACAAAAGAATGGAACTGATTACTAAGGCCTGGGAAACATCACAGAATATGGATTCCCTGGGGAGTAGGGCACATAAATTTCTCCAACTTCTGCAGATAGATTTAAAAAATGAAGAAACTTTCTATTTGCACATGGTCATCCCTTTTTCCTTTCATGTCAACAACATGCCAGACATGACAAGAAGACAACATGATCATCTGTCTAAAAAACGACTCACTTAATTAGAAGCATGCTGGAAGGAGAAGGTGAAGAACCTGTATCTCATCATCCAATCATGTGAGAAAGCAATATCAAAGAAATAAACATTATTCACAAAGCTCACCAAAATAGAGTTAGCAGGAAAGAHAAWCGACTTCCARGACCCCAKCTTAATCGTCAACTCGCTGGCATTAACCAAGCAAGCTTTCGATAAACAAGTTGATAATTTTAAGGCCTTGTCTTTAGAAAAATTTTACAGGATTCTTGAATATCATGAAGAAGAGGTGGACAACTGGCTCRTCTGGTATTCGGTACAGAATGGAGACATTCATCAAGCTCTGTCTAAACTTTCAATTGATCTAAGCGAATTAGAAAATGAACTTTTGAGCATTAAAATCCGCAATGACATCAACGTCGCCGCCTTGAGAAGCTATATTGAAGAGAACTTGGAGTGGGTCGCCGATAAAATCCAACAGGAAAATGCATAAATCCTCTGTTTATCAATCCAGTTATTCAAGCGGGTCGCCGACAAAAACCAACAGGAAAAGGCATGAGCAAAAAAACACCAAAATTACTTATATGTACCATGCCTTTAAGTGTATACTGATAGTCCTTTCTTTATCAATCCAATTATTCCACCTTTTTTTAGTAGAAATCTATAGCCAAAAACTGATCATCCCATTTCTACTTTTCAGGTATTACAYTCTACCGTGTCCAACTTCTTCTTTCCACAGTTCTATTTCKTGTACATATTTATGTTATGGTCTGCGAGAGCCCCAATCCAAGTTTATATGACAAACGCATTTACATTTCCAGGGATATGTAACAAACTATTCTTTTTTTCATATATTCCAAATAAAACTATTCTTTTGTCTCCTTATATATTTATGTGTTCCTAGATTTTTATCTTCAGCTATGCTGAATGTGAAGTGATTCTGTTTATTTTATCTCAATTTTTTTTTATTTTTTTTTTTCTGATGCATATTTTCTCCTGCTTGGTCATTTTCAAAATTAAGTCTGAAATAAATCAGTCACTCAAATTTGAGATATCATACTTCACACACACACACACACACACACACACATATGTTTCTTTAAATTTCTAGGAATATGTAACACGTTTTATTATTTTTTTATATAAATGTCATAAAATTGTGTTCACTATTTTTTTTCTACTCAATCGTATAGAGAGTATGTCATTTATTGCATCTTTACCACCTGTACTTCATACTGTTTGGCACAAAGGCCCTTAAAATTAAAATAGTCCGCAAGTCTGTTTGTCAATTTGTATATCACGGAACTGTGGGTGATCTTTGTAGGCCATGGAACAACAAAGGCCCAATTTTCAGCCCGCCAACTCCAGAACCCATGATCCAAGAACTGCCTATGTATGGAATCAAGGCTCCATGCAAGTATGGAATGAGGGCTCCGTACATGATCTATAAAATCTCATCCCCATACTTTATAAAAGTACATATTTCGTATGTATAAAAGTAAATATCTACTTTAAAAAATTACATATTTTCTATGTATAATTTATGCTCTCTGGGAACCTATAATTTGATAATTTTCGATTTCTTGTGTCCAGGAGCCCCTGTTTTAAAGAAAAATAATTCAGGAATGCTATTTATTTGGTCCTTTTATCCACCACCCTATGTAACAAATATTGGTACTATATTTTTTGTGTTTTTGTCCACCAACGTATGTAAAACCTATGTAAAGAAAACTAATTTGCGAATGCTAAATTTTTTGGACACGAGCCCCTTAAAATTCAAATAGTCTGCAAGTCCGATTATCAATTTGTATATCATGGAACTGTCGGTTCTATTGATATGAAACAGAACAATAGAAGCTCGATTTTCAGGTCCCCAGCCCGAGAACCCGCGATCCAAAAATTGGCCAAGTATGGAATGAGGGTTTCGTCCATACTCTATATATCTAGTTAATCAAATTACATATTAGGTATGTATAATTTATGTTGTCCAGGAACAATTTCTTGTGTCCAGGAGCCCTTGTTTTAAAGAAAACTAATTCGGGAATGCCACCTCTAGGACGTCGCTCTTGCCACATCCAAGAGTGTCTCTCCCATAGCAACCACGTTGGAGCTAATACCTCATCTCATCGGTCTTGCCACCTCCACAACGTCGCTCTTGCCACCTTCAAAACATCTTTCTTGCCACCTTTCAAACGTCGCTCTTGCCACCTCTGAAACGTCTCTCTTGCCACCTTTGAAACGTTGCTCTTGCCACGTTTAAAACATCTCTCTTTCCACCTTTAGGACGTCTCTCTTGCCACCTTTGAAACGTCTCTCTTGCCACGTTTAAAACGTCTCTCTTACCACCTTCAGGACATCTCTCTTTCCACGTCCAAGACGTCGATCTTGCCACAACCTAGACGTCGGTCTTACGACGTCTATATGGGGGGTGAACAATTGAATTCATGATGACACGTGGCATCATAGAATGTCGCAATATAGACGAACACTCTATCATCGAAAAAGAGACGTCCTGTGAAACGACGTTTGAGGGGGTCCGATGTTTCTCGTTCTTTCGACAATATAAAGTGGCAATTACGTCGAACGTGCCGTCGGAATTTGACCCAGATGCACTAGTGGGGGGTACCCCCTCTGCGGGGTCTGGGGGGGCTATCCCCCGGGCTGGGGGGTCTGGGGGCAAGCGGGCCCCCAACAGGGGTTCGGGGGCGAATCCCTCGAAGGAAAAATTGCCTTGTAAATGTATATTGTAATTTCATTATAAATCTGGACCGTTCATTATAAGGTCGCAGATCTAACGGTAGAGATTATGTTAGGGTTTTTTGCCATAGAAGGCAACCCTCTTTTATGAGGGAAATGTATTGCGGCTATGTTTGATGGAGAATATTGTATTCTGAGATAGGAGACTGTGAGAGAAAGAAGAGGAAGTTACAACGGGTTTGATGTAGGTTGCATCCCTTCATATGTTGGATAATAATAAAGGAAGGACCTGACAATTTCTCTAGTTGACGTAGCCCACACTGGGTGAACCACATAAATCTGTGTCTCTATTGTATTGTGTATCTTCTGTGTTTTGTTTCCGCATTTGTT
The DNA here is from genome assembly GCA_032191745.1 of Picea mariana. Taxonomy (NCBI): domain Eukaryota; kingdom Viridiplantae; phylum Streptophyta; class Pinopsida; order Pinales; family Pinaceae; genus Picea; species Picea mariana. The sequence goes on from JASDQU010221617.1 coordinate 19,810, forward strand.
TTATTTTAAGTCTCCATGGTCTTGTTTTTCTAACATGAACATCTTCCTCACAAGCTTTCCGTGCAGAAGAAGGGAAAAAGAATTGTAGGAGAGGTGGAGAATCTTAAAATTTACAGTGAAAACATGGATCTTGACGCTGATGTGGATAGCATATTTTGCAACCTTGATCAACCCAAAGACGAAACTCACCATGCCTACTCAATGGACATGGTTGATACTGAAATTTTTTACGAAGATGAATCCTTCGTATTCCAGAGTGTTGTTTTTGAAAGTGAATCAAAAAAATTAATCATTGAAAAAAGAGATGTAAAAAATAACAAAAGAAAACATCATTTAGAACTTGACCTTGCCAGTATGCAGGCATCCAAAATCTCTCAACTTCACATGGCAACCGAAGATGCTCTTCATCATTCTGTTGGATTCATTGAAGCCGATAATGCCAGACTAAAGAACCGGATTAAGGAATTAGAGGAATATTTGTTTCCTATGCCATTGCTTGCCAGTCCTTTGGAAACAGCCATGTCTGCGACTACCTGCACCCCTGCAACAAATCTAAAAGGATCCTCTAGCTTCCTCGCATCCTGTAGAAGATATGTGGAGAAAAATATCAACAAAAGAATGGAACTGATTACTAAGGCCTGGGAAACATCACTGAATATGGATTCCCTGGGGAGTAGGGCACATAAATTTCTCCAACTTCTGCAGACAGATTTAAAAAATGAAGAAACTTTCTATTTGCACACGGTCATCCCTTTTTCCTTTCATGTCAACAACATGCCAGACATGACAAGAAGACAACATGATCATCTGTCTAAAAAATGGCTCACTTAATTAGAAGCATGCTGGAAAGAGAAGGTGAAGAACCTGTATCTCATCATCCAATCATGTGAGAAAGCAATATCAAAGAAATAAACATTATTCACAAAGCTCACCAAAATAGAGTTAGCAGGAAAGAHAAWCGACTTCCARGACCCCAKCTTAATCGTCAACTCGCTGGCATTAACCAAGCAAGCTTTCGATAAACAAGTTGATAATTTTAAGGCCTTGTCTTTAGAAAAAWTTTACAGGATTCTTGAATATCGTAAAGAAGAGGTGGACAACTGGCAATTCTGGTATTCGGTACAGAATGGAGACATTCATCAAGCTCTGTGTAAACTTTCAATTGATCTAAGCGAATTAGAAAATGAACTTTTCAGCATTAAAATCCACAATGACATCAACGTCGCCGCCTTGAGAAGCTATATTGAAGAGAACTTGGAGTGGGTCGCCGATGAAATCCAACAGGGAAATGCATAAATCCTCTGTTTATCAATCCATTTATTCAAGCGGGTCACCGACAAAAACCAACAGGAAAAGGCATGAGCAAGAAAACACCAAAATTACTTATATGTACCATGCCTTTAAGTGTATACTGATAGTCATTTCTTTATCAATCCAGTTATTCCACCTTTTTGAGTAGAAATCTATAGCCAAAAACTGATCATCCCATTTCTACTTTTCAGGTATTACATTCTACCGTGTCCAACTTCTTCTTTCCACAGTTCTATTTCTTGTACATATTTATGTTATGGTCTGCGGGAGCCCCAATCCGCGTTTMTATGACAAACCATTTACATTTCCAGGGATATGTAACAAACTATTCKTTTTTTCATATATTCCAAATAAAACTATTCTTTTGTCTCCTTCTATATTTATGTGTTCCTAGATTTTTATCTTCAGCTATACTGAATGTGAAGTGATTCTATTTATTTTATCTCAATTTTCTTTTTTCTTGATGCATATTTTCTCCTGCTTGGTCATTTTCAAAATTAAGTATGAAATAAATCAGTCACTCAAATTTGAGATATCATATTTCACACACACACACATACACATACACACACACATATATATATGTTTTCTTAAATTTCCAGGAATATGTAACACATTTTATTATTTTTTTATATAAATGTCATAAAATTGTGTTCASTACTTTTTTTCTACTCAATCATATRGAGAGTATGTCATTTCTTGCATCTTTACCACCTTTCCTTCATACTGTTTGGCACAAAGGCCCTTAAAATTAAAATAGTCCGCAAGTTTKCTTGTCAATTTGTATATCACGGAACTGTAGGTGATCTTTGTAGGCCATGGAACAACAAAGGCCCAATTTTCAACCCGCCAACTCGAGAACCCATGATCCAAGAACTGCCTATGTATGGAATCAAGGCTCCATGCAAGTATGGAATGAGGGCTCCGTACATGATCTATAAAATCTCATCCCCATACTTTATAAAAGTACATATTTCGTATGTATAAAAATAAATATCTACTTTAAAAAATTACATATTTTCTATGTATAATTTATGCTCTCCGGGAACCTATAATTTGATAATTTTCGATTTCTTGTGTCCAAGAGCCCCTGTTTTAAAGAAAAATAATTCAGGAATGCTATTTATTTGGTCCTTTTGTCCACCACCCTATGTAACAAATATTGGTACTATATTTTTTGTGCTTTTGTCCACCATCGTATGTAAAACCTATGTAAAAAAAACTAATTCGCGAATGCTAAATTTTTTGGAAACGAGCCCCTTAAAATTCAAATAGTCTGCAAGTTCGATTATCAATTTGTATATCACGGAACTGTCGGTGCTATTGGTAGGAAATAGAACAATAGAAGCCCGATTTTCAGGTCCCCAGCCCGAGAACCCGCGATCCAAAAATTGGCCAAGTATGGAATGAGGGTTTCGTCCATGCTCTATATATCTAGTTAATCAAATTACATATTTGGTATGTATAATTTATGTTGTCCAGAAACAATTTCTTGTATCCAGGAGCCCTTGTTTTAAAGAAAACTAATTCAGGAATGCTAGTTTTTTTTCTGCTTTTATGTGTTCCTAGATTTTTATATTTAGCTATGTTGAATGTGAAGTCCTTCTTTTATTTTATCTCAATTCTCTTTTTTTTTATGCGTATTTTCTCCTGCCTTAACATTTTCAAAATTAAGTATGACATAAATCACTCACTCAAATTTGAGATATCATATTTCACACACACACACACACACACACACACACACACACACACACACACAGATATATATATATATATATATATATGTTTCTTTAAATTTAAAGGAATATGTAACACGTTTTATTATTTTTTTATATAAATGTCATAAAATTGTGTTCGGTACTTTCTTCTACTCAAACGTATAGAGAGTATGTCATTTCCTGCATATTTACCACCTATCCTTCATAATGTTTTCCACAAAAGCCCTTAAAATTAAAATAGTCTGCAAGTCCGCTTGTCAATTTGTATATCACGGAACTCTGGATGCTCTTTGTAGGCCATGGAACAACAAAGGGTCAATTTTCATCCCGCCATCCCAACAACCCGTGATCCAAAAACTACCTAAGTATGGAATCAGGGCTCCAAGGGTCAATTTTCATCCCGCCAGCCCGACAACCCGCGATCCAAAAACTACCTAAGTATGGAATCAGGACTCTGTGCAAGTATGGAATGAGGGCTCCATGCATTCTCTATAAAATCTCATCCCCATACTTTATAAAAGTACATATTTCGTATGTATAAAAGTAAATATCTACTTTAAAAAATTACGTTTCTGCTATGTATAATTTATGTTGTCCAGGAACCTATAATTTGATAAATTTCAATTTCTTGTGTCGAGGAGCACCTGTTTTAAATAAAACTAGCTCGTGAATGTTATTTATTTGGTCATTTTGTCCACCACCCTGTGTAACAGACATTGCTACTATATTTTTTGTGCTTTTTCCCACCAGCATATGTAAAATCTATGTAAAGAAAACTAATCCGCGAATGCTAAATTTTTTGGACACGAGCCCTTTAAAATTCAAATAGTCCGCAAGTTCGATTGTCAATTTGTATATCACGGAATTTTTGGTGCTATTTGTAGGACACTGAACAACAGAAGCCCGATTTTCAGGTCCCCATCCCGAGAACCCGCGATCCAAAAACTAGCTAAGTATGGAATGAGGGTTTTGTCCATGCTCTATATATCTAATTAATCAAATTACATATTTGGTATGTATAATTTATGCTGTCTAGGAACAATTTCTTATGTCCAGGAGCCCTTGCTTTAAAGAAAACTAATTCAGGAATGCTAGTTTTTTTTCTGCTTTTGTCCACGAACCTATGTAACAGACGTAGGTCCTTAAAATTCAAATAGTTCGCAAGTCCGATTGTCAATTTGTATATCGCGGAACTCTGGGTGCTATTTGTAGGGCACGAAACAACAAAAGCCCAATTTTCAGCCCGCCAGCCCGAGAACCCGTGATCCAAAAACTGCCTAAGTATGGGGTGATAGATTTCAATTTCTTCTATGCAGGAGCCCCTCTTTTAAAGAAAACTAATTCGGGAATGCTATTTTTTTCATACTTTTGTCCACCAGCTTATGTAACAGACGTCGATACTATTTTTTTTGTTTTTTTGTCCACCAACGTATGTAAAAAGGAAAACTAATTCGGGAATGCTAAACTTTTTTGACACGAGCCCCTTAAAATTCAAATAGTCTGCAAGTCAAATTGTCAATTTGTATATCGTGGAACTCTTGGTGCTATTTGTAGGGCACGAAACAACAAAAGCCCAATTTTCAGCCCGCCAGCCCGAGAATCTGGAATGAGGGTTTTCAGGCCGAGAACCCAGAATGAGGGTTATGTTCAGGAACCAATTCCGAAGTGATAGTTTTTTTGGTGTTTTTGTCCACAAACCTATGTAACAGATGTAGGCCCTTACATTTCAAATAGTCCACAAGTCAAATTGTCAATTTGTATATCGTGGAACTCTAGGTGTTAATTGTAGGCCACAGAACAACAGAAGCTCAATTTTCAGCCCATCAGCCCGAGACCCCAGAATGAATCTTATGTGCATGCTCTATATATCTACTTAATCAAATTACATAGTTGATATGTATAATTTCTTCTGTCCAGGAACCTATAATTTGATATATTTCAATTTCTTTTGTTGAGGAGCCCTTGTTTTAAAGAAAACTAATTCGGGAATGCTAGTTTTTTTATGTTTTTTTCAACGAACCTATGTAACAGATGTTGGCCCTTAAATTTCAAACAGTCCACAAGTCTGATTGTCAATTTGTATGTCACAGAACTTTGGGTGCTATTTGTAGGCCACGGAACAACAAAAGCCCAATTTTCAGCGCGCCAGCCCGACAACCCGCATGCTCTATATATCTACTTAATCAAATTATATATTTGGTATGTATAATTTATGATGTCAAGAAACCTATAATTTGATGATTTTCAATTTCTTGTGTCTAGGAGCCCTTGTTTTAAAGAAAACTAATTCGGGAATGCTATTTTTTTTGTGCTTTTGTCCACGAACCTGTGTAACATACATACGCCCTTAAATTTCAAATAGTCCACAACTCTGATTGTCAATTTGTATGTCGCGAAACTCTAGGTGTTATTTGTAGGGCACAAAACAATACAACCCGATTTTCAGTGTGCCAACCCGTGAACCCGCGATCCAAAAACTGCCAAGTATGGAATCTCATTCCCATACTTTATAAAAGTACATATTTCGTATGTATAAAAGTAAATATCTACTTTATAAAATTATAAATTTCATATGTATAATTCATGTTGTCCAAGAACCTCTCGATATATCTACTTAATCAAATTACATATTTGGTATGTATAATTTATGTTGTTCAGGAACCTATAATTTGATAAATTTCAATTTCTTCTATCCAGGAGCCCTTGTTTTAAAGAAAACCAATTCTGGAATGCTTGTTTTTTTGGTTCTTTTGTCCACAAACCTATGTAATAGGCGTAGGCCCTTACATTTCAAATAGTTCGCAAGTCCAATTGTCAATTTGTAGTTCGTGGAACTCTAGGTGTTATTTGTAGGCCACTGAACAACACAAGCCCAATTTTCAGCGCGCCAGCCTGAGAACCCGCAATCCAAAAATTGAAATAGTCCGCAAGTCTGGTTGTCAATTTTTATATCGCGGAACTCTCGGTGCTATTTGTAGGGCATGCTCTATATATCTACTTAATCACATTACATATTTGATATGTATAATTCTTATTGTCCAGGAACCTATAATTTGATATATTTCAATTTCTTTTGTCCAAGAGCCCTTGTTTTAAAGAAAACTAATTTGGGAATGCTAGTTTTTTTATGCTTTTGTCCACGAACCTATGTAACAGACGTTGGCCCTTAAATTTCAAATAGTCCACAAGTCCGATTGTCAATTTGTATGTCGCGAAACTCTGGGTGCTATTTGTAGGGCACGGAACAACAGAAACCCAATTTTTAGCGCGCCAGCCCGCCAGCCTACATGCTCTATATATTTGCTTAATCAAATTACATATTTGGTATGTACAAATTATGTTGTCCAGGAACCTATAATTTGATGATTTTCAATTTCTTGTGTCCAGGAGCCCTTGTTTTAAAGAAAACTAATTCGAGAATGCTACTTTTTTGTGCTTTTGTCCATGAACCTTTGTAACATACGTATGCCCTTAAATTTCAAATACTCCACAACTCTGATTGTCAATTTGTATGTCGYGGAACTCTGGGTGTTGTTTGTAGGGAACAGATTAACAAAGCCCGATTTTCAGCACGCCAGCCTGAGAACCTGCGATCCAAAAACTGCCAAGTATGGAATCTCATTTCCATACTTTATAAAAGTACATATTTAGTATGTATAAAAGTAAATATCTMCTTTATAAAATTACAAATTTCATATGTATAATTTATGTTGTCCAAGAACCTATAATTTGATAAATTTCAATTTCTATTGTGTCCATGAGCCCTTCTTTTAAAGAAAACTAATTCGGGAATGCTAATTMTTTTGTGTTTCCATGTACTTCAACTTCCTACCCACGTGTCTGTACTCGGTCGCATTTATTCCCATTCCAACCTGGCAGGGACTACGCTTCCATGCAACACTTGTTTCTTTGGTAGTCACAAAATCATTAACATCTTTTCCATTATGCGGAGAACATTATTGATTTTTTCCATATTAAAAACTCCATTTCAAATCCCTACAATGTTTATTTCTTTGGTAGTCACAAAACCATTAACATCTTTTCCATTATTTGGAAAACATTATTGATCAACTTTATGTACGATTAACATCTTTTCCATTATGTGGAAAACACTCAATTTTGGGTTTTTTTATCAAATAAATGGTTGAACATTATGGACTTGACATGTTTGATTAGTTATTATTGTTTTAATGGTTTTCATTTCCTTGTGTATGAAAATGGGAGAGTTCATTCCAATTTATTTTATTAATATTCACTTTTAGAATATAATTGTAATAACTCTTTTCTAATAATTATGTATATTTTTTTGTTTTTGAAAATGTATAATATTTCAAAGAGGATATAAAATCTAGGAAGATTATAAAGTGAAAGTGTTAGAGCCATAGTCCCCGAGGTGTAGGACATTCAGTGAAGGAGTGTGCTATTAAGGGACTCCCTGATGTTAAAGTCACCAGTTCGAAACCTGCGGGGACAAAAAATCTAGCCATGTTAAGGGTTGGTGTGGATTAGGCCGGGTGTGATCCCCAAGTGATTTTTATGGCTTATAAGCCCCTGAGTCGCGGTTTCTTAGCCACAGGTTAGTCCCACATGTCACGGACAAACTAACAAACAAAAAAAAAAGTGTTAGAGCCATATGATGATGTTATTGTTCGTGTTAAATGAATTCACTCACTTTCTATTATTTACATATGAAGATGATTATGTCACTATTATTAATATTACAATTAACATTCCACTTTTCTATGAAGATGAACTAAATGGATGTAAACATTTAAAAGTGAGGGGGAATGTTTTTAACTCTGTAGTCTTTTAAATGTTGGAAACTTTCTATATGATTCTCCAACAACACTTGATATTGTTAATTGTAAGGAGGAAAAAATTATCATGTACTACTAGTGGATCAATTAAAAGTATAGTATTATACTTGACTTTCCCATTCTAAGTTTTGGGCTTTTGTGGGGGGTATTTTTTGGGGAAATTTACCAGAAACCCCCTAAGAAATTGTTAGATGTACATATTTGAGTGGTTAATGATGTATAATCTGAGTGCCTTAAAGGTTTTTCAACAGGATGAATCCATTTTTGCATTCAGAAGTGCAAATTTAAACAACATAAAATTGAGATTTCATTCAGATTTATATATCCTAATTCTGGCTAAAAGGACCAAAATGTAAAACAACTAGACTATTTATGTACTTCTTCAAATTATATATCATTGTACTTGATTTGATGTATAGTATTGTTTAATGCAAGTTTACAGGTTTATAATTTTATTTCTTTCTAATTCGCATGTGTGACACTTAGTCAATTTTATGTAAAGTATTTTTTAGTTCATTTTTATTTAC
>JASDQU010221618.1:684-17787 GCA_032191745.1 Picea mariana
TAGGTCCACTATATTAATAAAGTCCCACTATGGTAGTTGGATGTAATAAATGTGAGAAGGCTCTCTAGAAGGTTCCCAGGAGATAGGGAGAGCTATATAAATAAGTCTAGGCAATGTAATGAAACATAGAGAAGAATATTGTGATTGTACAAGCAAGGATTGCTTGAGGAGTTTTATCCTTCCATAAGGATTAATATATGGTGTTACCCTACCTCAAGGGTTTTATTTATTTATTGTGTTCATGTTATGGTGAATGGTTTATGGTTTATTCTTGGTGTTATTGAAGTATATTTGCAGATATGGTATAGGTACTTAACAGATGTCTTTTGCTTTCCACGACATTAGACATATATTTGAGGCTTATCTTGATGATCTAGCATCATGCTCTCACAAGATATTTGATCATCCCACACACCTCTGAATAATCTTCGAATGATGTCGTTACTATATATTCACTTGAATCCTAACAAGTGTCGTTTATGCATAACGTTGGGTCATCTCTTAGGTTTCATTGTTTCGACAACAGGGATCTTGGTTGATCCTCTTAAGGTGGAGGCAATAATTCAGTTTCCTCCCCCATGCAAAATAACCTAGCTTCAGAGCTTACAGGGGAAAGCGAAATATCTTCTATGTTTTGTCACAAACTATCCTGAGATCACTAAAGGGGTCATGCATTTATTGAAAAAGGGAATCCCTTTATGTTTGGATGAATCTACTCAACGCTCTTTTGAAGCGTTGAAACGTGCCCTTACGTCTTCCCCTTTGCTCCGGCCTCCTGATTATAACAGATATTTATTGTTGTACTTGGCCACTACAAATTCGAACATCGACATGGTCTTGGTTCAAGAGGATGATCTGCTTTAGGAGCATGTTATTATTACCTGAGACAAGGCTTGGTTGGGTCGGAACTCAAATATTCCCATGTTGAAAAACTTGCGCTGGTAGCAGTGCATGTTGTCTAGTGGTTCCGTCATTACATCCTACTTCGCAACACCACTGTCATTGTCATTGTGAACCATTTTCAATATGAGTTGAGACGACAAGTCATTGGAGGAAAGATTAGTAGATGGATTGTAATCTTCCAGGAATTTGACTTGGATTTTGTTTCCGTGATATCCAAAATGTCGTTGGTCTTTGCAAAACTTATTTTGGAACTTCCAGTCAAATCAAGTGATGTTACGCCCAAAGAATCGCCTATTAAATGAGATATTTTTATGGTCACTTCTTCGAACCCCTGGTATGGATATATACTAGTCTATCTCAATATTTTTATGTTCCATGCTTCTACTTCCCACAACGATCATCGACAAATTTGCCATCAGGCATGAAGCTATCTCATACTCGATGAAACTTTGTATCGTTGAGGCATAGATTTCATTCCTCATCGGTGCCTTATACACGAGGAAGAAGAACGTGTTCTTAACAACTTCCACACTGGAGCATGTTGTGGTAATTTTTCTGGGTTGGAAACAACATAAAACATTCTACGTGCCGGTTACTTTTGGCCTACATTAACAAAATATTGCGTTGAGTCGGTAAAGAAGTGCCACCCGTGTCAGAATTCTCTCAAAAGATGCAGGCACGTCTTGCTCCCATGTTTCTCGTCATCGTTGTTGGTCCCTTCACTAAGTGGGGGATCGATTTGAATACATGTCACTCAGCTTCAACCATGGGGTATCATTATATCATTGTAGCAGTAGAATACTTCACAAAGTGGGTTGAGGCTATGCCAACATTTAAAAATGATGGAGAAACAACAACTCTCTTCATTTTTAACTAGATAGTAGCAAGGTTCGACATCCCGAAGGAGATTGTCACTGACCATGGAAGTCACTTCCAAAATAAAATGATGTCTGAGTGAACATAAAATCTTGGGTTGAGGCAAGATCATCCATCACCCTACTACCCACAAAAGAATGTTCAGGTGAAAGCTGTGAATAAGTCCCTTAAGACTATTCTTCAGCGAACGATCAATTCTGCCAATTCAAATTGGACTTTGATGTTGTACTCATAATTATGGGCCTACCGAACATCTGTAAAAACTGCCACCAGTTTCTCACCTTTTTTACTCGTATACAGGATGGAAGCAGTCTTTCCTATTAAGTTCTAGATCCCATTTTTAAAGTTGACAGTGGAGTTACTGCCATACACTTCACCACTTGAGGAACGCCTATTATATCTCGATAAACGTCATCATGTAGCCTCAAACAATAAGACTCATAAGAAATGAGTCAAGCATCAATATGATCAGTCCATTCATCCTCGGATTTTCTCCGAAGGCGATCTTGTCCTAGTCTATGATCAAGACAAGGATCCCCTAGGGTAGGCAAGTTAAAACCCATTTGGTTCAGACATTTCATCGTGAAAGATGTCTTAAATAAGGGTGCTTACCATCTGGTTGAATTTGAGGGAAATGCCTTGGTAGAGCCTAGAAATGGGATCTACCTCAAGAAGTATTACTCTTAGGTTGGTCTCCTGGGTGACTTCTTGTACATATGTATAGTTCTTATATAGTTTTTTGTCTTTTTTGTTTTCTGGACATGTTGTTATTTATGTCATATTTTTCACTATGGAATATGTTAAGTGAATCAGAGGTATTCTTTTGGTTCGTGGATGGCGCTAGCTGACACACTCAGAGGCTTTCTTCTTCATCTTGGGTGATTTTCACACCTGAAGGCCAGTTTCTATCTTCTGGAGGTATCCGTCTAGGTGATGCCACAAACAATGTCATCGAGTACAACACAGTGATAGATTATCTTTGTGATGCTTTGTCACATGGTATCTCTCACCTCCAGGTATTCTTAGATGCTCAGCTAGTTGTGTCCCAGTTAAATGGATTTTACCACGTTTATGATCCTACTTTGCGCCGATGTTTACTTAGGGTACGTCTCTTATAATGTTACTTTGATTACATTATGTATATCCATGTTCCTAGGAGATTAAATCAAATGATAGTTAATCTAGATAATCAAGTATTAGATTGGCATGTTGCACACACATAAAAGGAAGTGTTATAACTAGAAGTCACCTCGGGATTTCATCGAAGGTAAGCCCAATACCCATCAATTTATATGTCACAATGAAGAAATTTAAAGGGAGTTGAATGGGTGTAGACTCGAGATAATATCGTTCTAACTCAGAAAACTGGACCAACATGCACAAGCAGGTGAGGTCTTGATCCAACTTCAATCAATAAGTTGTAGTAAAGTGAGTAGATGGAATAACTTGAGAGGATAATGTAGAGATCTTCTATGGACATTCGGTCTTCCAGTAGCCTAAGGAAGAAAAAATCAGAAAACAAGATCCTCTTGGATTCAAAGTTTCAGGAAACTGAAGAGTGTTAAAACATAGTTGTGATCAAACATACATCGCAACACAGCTACAGAAATCCATGTGAATCCTTCAATCATGGACAATTCAGTATCGGAGGAAAATAATATGGAAATAGAAGATGACTTTCATTAAACAAGAAGTCTCAAATCAAGTTACGTAACCAGAGAACCAGAGCTTCATTAAAACTTTACAATACGGGATCTTAGCTCAACCATCGAACTTAACAAAATATCAAAAATGCCTACATATACTAAGAGAAACTACCACTTCCATATGCATGATCAAGTCAAATATTTCAAATATTTGCGTCTGGAACTCCTCTGTAGACTGTGCGTGGAGTCGCTTGTCAGATTACCCATGTGGCTCTCTGTCAAACGTGATCTCATGTCAGCCTGGGCTAATAGTATTCTTCCATGGTTGTTCCTTCTATAGCTTTCCATTTATATGGTGGGAGGAGGTTTCAACTACCCCCCTCATTTTCATTAACTACCCGCATCGAGATCGGGATGAGTCTGAGTCAACACGACACCTAGAAAACATGTTGGCCGCACTCCAAAACTATGCCACTTGGATCTTCACTAGACATTTGTAGGGAATACTGGTAGGCGGACGTGGACACTGATGATGGTGAGTTAGAGAGATGATTGGATCAAACCGGCATGGAATGGCGAGTGATTGGAAGCCATGTGGAATGATGTAGTTGGAGGAGTGATGGATAGGGAAAAGTGGGTGCTAGTACTCGAGAGTTGAGGTTTAAATGTGCAGGGTAATGATGTGGCTAGGAGAAAGGACATGGAGGTAGGCATGTGTGGGGTCAGGATGTACATTACATCCATGGAGAACGAGATATGGAGACAAAGTGGAAGACACATGTTGGGAGGTAAGAGGGGAGAATGTGACAGTGGGAGAAAGAATGGCACGCGAGGATGTGAGTGGAAGGTAGGTGTCGGCAGGAGTGGAAGGTGGTAAAGGTGGGCGGTAAGTGGTCTACTGAGAGGGGGGGGGACTTTAAGTTTTTTAGTGTGGGGGGGTTCCGAGTTAACGAGGAGGCACCACAATAGTGGGGGTTGGAACTCAAAAACCACCAACTCGGACCCTCCCCCCCCTCTTTAAAGTTAGAATGTTTGGGGGGTCTAATATGGATTGTGCATCATAGATCTGAGCATGCCAAGATAAGCTTCTCAGATCTATGAACCTTTTACCACATCGAGGCCCCGACTTCAGATAAAACACATTTTGTGGGTTCTTAGCCCCCTCTTTCGACCATTTTCTCGCTAGCATGCCAGTTCCTAGGGAAAACACCCCCCCCCCATCCATAATATGTGCTAACATTAAGATCCATGGGGGATAGAGACCTCCTTGCGAGGCTCTAAGAATTCCTTCTGCAACTTCAGTGCCTTTAATATTGGGTTATGGAGTCACTTCATTAAAACAGAAAATAAAAGAGAAAACGATCTTTACAATGACATAGGAAGCCATTCATCGATTAAACAAAGAACTTGTTTAGAAAATGCCCATTTACAGGGCCTCCAAAAGCTTCATCACCCTCCAAATTATGCAACCTGTAAGTATTATTTGGAAACCTCTCATATATTTTGAAGGGGTCGATCCACAAGTCATCAAATTTGTCGTTCTTTCCTTTGTCCTACTTGGGTGCATCCCATTTGAGCACTAGATCTCCCAGCTGTAAATCCTCCTTTCTTACTCTCCTGTCAAAAGCATCCTTGATCTTTTGTTGATGCTAATGTGATTTGTCTAGTAACTGCTCTCTAACCTATTGCACTTCCACCAATTGTTGTATTCTTCTCGTCATATCATTAGGCTCTCCTTGGCAGTCTTAGAAGAATTTTTCCATGGGTAAAGCCAGTTGATAAGAAAAGATGGCCTCTACTCCATATATGAGTTGAAAAAGAGAGACACCAAGAGATCTCTTTGTTGTCACTATGTCAACCCACAGGGAAAACTTGAGCTTTGAATCCCATGCTTTCTTATTGTCCTCTAACAATCTTTTGATGATCTTTATAAGGCTCTTGTTAGAGGAATCTACTAGTTATTTCCCTTGAGGGTAGTAAGGATTTGAGTGAATCAATGCAATACCAAACTACTCACAGAATTGAATCAATGGTTTGGCCTTAAAGGATGAAACATTATCAGTGACAATTATTTTCGGACAGCCAAACCTTGCTATAATATCCTCGATAAAACCGATGATTACCTTGTGAGAAGTGCTCCTTGTGGGGATAGATTGTATCCACTTGGTAAAGTAATCTGTGGTAGTCAAGATCCACCTATGCTGACCACTAGAAGCCAGATGAATTTCCTCGATAAAATATAGGCCCCACTGCTGAAAAGGTCTTGAAGCGACCACATGCTTCAAAGGCAAGGACTTGAGTTGTTTTTTTCCTGAGAATTTATGACACTTGACACAAGCCCTAATTTTAGCACAAACATCAATGAATAGCCTAGGCCAGAAATAGCCAACTCTGAGAATCTTGTAGGCTGTGATTCTCCAGAAGTGATGCCCCCCACACAAACTGTCATGAAAATGAGACATGATTTTTTGGGCTTCCTATGGGTCTAAACATCTCAAAAGCACCCCTAAAGGATATTTACAATATAAAACTTGATCAATGAGGAAATATTTAATTGATCTGATCTTTAAAGCTCTTCCTTTTTTTTTTTCCATGCCATCAGGAGGTTGTAACCTATGTATAAATAAAATGAGAACTCATATTAGACAACTCACCCTGCCTATTTTCTGAGCAAGAGTTGATGAAATTTACCCCCAGGGCCTTGCAATTAGTTTCATCCAAAAACTTGGCTAAACCTTGAACCCTAACCAACTTAGTGGGTCTTATCTCCAAGTCAAATTCAAGGATTTTATCAATCCATTTTCTCCTTCTCCCATCTATGTCGAGCTGAATGAGAATCTCCTTCAAAAAAGATGAAGGGACATATGCAATGACCTTTGAATACAAAACATAGAACCTGAAGGATTTGAGAGCCTTAACTAGAGCATACGTCTACTTTTCCATGAATTCATATTTCATCTCTGCATCTTTCAATGCCCTGCTAAAAAAGGCAATGGGCTGCCCAAACCCTTCATCATTCTTTTGCAACAAAACAGTTGCCACGGTGTCAAATGTAGAAAATGAGAAAATCATAAAATACTTGGAGTAATCAGGGTTGATGAGCACAGGTGCTTCGGTCACGGCCTTATTTATTTGATCGAAGGAATTAGGAGATTCAACAGTCCATTTTATTTCCTTTCCTTTCCTCAACATGACTGTAATGTCCTTCACAAGTTCAGCAAAATTAGAAACAAACCTCCTCAGAAAATTAATCTTCCCCAAGAAAGACCAAACTTCTTTCTTGGACCTAGGAACTGCTAAGGTTTTGATGGATTCCACCTTTCTAGGATCAATATTTACTCCCTCGGCTGATACTATGTGCCCCAACAATTTTCCCTCCTTCATAGCAAAAAATGACTTCTTGGGATTCAGTGAGAGACCAAATTTTCTGCATTTTTGGAAGACCTTTCTAAGATGATGACAATGTTCTTTATCAGTCCTCGAGAAAACTGTAATGTCATCTAGATAAATGAATACAAATTTATCCTTTTCCCCAATGAAGGCAATGTCCATAGCTCGTTGGCATGTTGCTCCGGCATTCATCAATCCAAAGGGCATCTTGGCATACATGAATGTACCCCATGGAGTGGTCAAAGTTGTCTTCTCTCTATCCTCAGGTAAGATATAAATCTGATTGTAGCCAGAAAATCCATCAATCGTAAACATCCTGGATGTGCTTGTTACCTTCTGTAATATGTGCTCCATCTTGGGAAAGGGGTAGTTGTCCTTCTTGGAGCTTCTGCATAGGTTTATGAAATCGACACAAAGTCTGATTTCTCCACTCTTCTTTATCACTGGAACCAAGTTATCCACCCATTCATAATACGTTAAAGGAATGATAATCTGAGCATACAAGTGCTTCTTTACCTGTTTTCCATGATAGGTAGGAGGATGGGGCTGATCTACCTCAGTTTATTCCTAAATGGTTTGGCCTCTTCCTTCAATGGGATATTATGCTCAATGATGCTTGTATCGTATGTTTTGAGATCTTCATATGTCAAAGAAAATACATCAACAAAATATTTTAATAGCTCATCATATTCAACCCTTTGTTTCTTTGACAGACTTCTCGACAACTTGATGAATGTGGGATCTTCCTCTGTACCATTGTTTCATTATCTTGCCTCAGCATCATCAGTGGAACCTTTAACTTTCACTGCCACATCATTTATGTCAAATAATCTTTCCAGAGGGATTATTCCCTTTGGAATGTGATTTCTAGGCAACTAAACAATATGGTGATTAGTGATTTTATTCAAGAAAACATCAGCATGAGGATTACTTTCAAAATCCTGATCTTGATTGATATGTAGTGCAGAAAACTCACCAATGGTCTCTAAGAATATTTTGATATCAAGATCATCCTCAAACACTTTCCAATGCTTGACATTTTTAGGTATAGAGGGTCTGTAATTTACCTCTACATCATACCTGATCTTTGGTGGAAAAGGGAATATGAAATTGCTTGCTGAAACAACCAGATAATCATCCATGATGTTTTCTTCTCTTGAAATAAATGAAATGTTGAAATCCAGGAAAAAACTGTCAACAAGGTCCCACACTTCATTTCTACAACTTATTAGCCTGGGGTGCTTATCTTGGTAGATATTTATGACTTGATGGACAATTAACTCAGTGTCCCCAAATATTGTTATCTCTTCAATTCCCATGTCCTTTGCATCTCTCAAACATAAGACGAGAGCTTCATACTCTGCCACATTATTGGTAGCTTCAAATTCTAACTTGTAGGACATAGTTGTAGTCTCTTGAGAAGGTGAAACAAAAACCACTCCAACACCAACACCTTCCTTAGAAGAGGATCCATCGAAGAAAATTTTCCACACAGAGGTGATAGGAGGGGAATTTTCATGAAACATAATAGGCCTCTTTTTTATTTATAGAGGAAGTTTAAGAGAATCATTGAGTAATAGGCCTCTTCATCACTGATAGTGTAGGCCAATTGATCTTCCCTATAAAGTCTTCTATGCTCACCCCCAAGCACCAGAATTGTGGCATAGGTGAGGTCCATCTGCAAGGTTCCCCATAGTATTTTTATCTAGGATCTTGACAATAACATGCCAAACTTGGGGGGAACATCAACTACTATGATATCCATGACCACACTCTTCATGGTAAAATGCAACAAGGTAACAACTAGATCCTTGATGACCCTGAGACATTTCACTTTCCTAGAGTCAAAAGAATATAAGTCATGTTAATATTTTTTTATTTCTAACCCGAGTTCATCCATGAAATTTTTGGGCATGATATTGTGGGATTCCCCCGAATCCATCATACAATTGTGCAACAACTTATCATGTATGTCCGGTGAGGTATAGAAGGGAGGAGAGGAGTCATCTATATCTTCTACTAAAGGACCTAAGATAATTGTTGGCTTTTCATCTTGCAAATTGACCGAATCTGTGGAATGAGACATAGGTCCATACTACAATAGGTTAGAGAGGCTCCTTTTGAAATCTTCATGCTTGACCAACTCAGAAACAGGTACAAGGATTCTAATTTTTTGAATTTCAAGGGAAAAAATAAAAAAGGGAGGGGGCTTTAGAATTTCTTTCACTTTTGGAACAGGAACTTTAATTACTAAAGAGGGGAATTTTGCTTTCTTACCTTTGTTGTTGTCTGTTATATCTTCAGCAGGCTTATCTGCTCTGGTAGGCTTCTCAGGAACATTGGACTTTCCTTCTTTCTTCTTGGACCTCAGATTATATATTTTTGGGCTACTGTTGTCCTTGTCTCCTTTACTCAACTCATTAATATGGATGTCCATGAGATATTCCTCATATGAAGATTGATTCAAAGGAGGAAAGGAGGTGTATCCAAGGCAGTGGATTTCAGGATCAAGGTCTTCATCCTCACCTTCATCATCCGTAACAAGATTATTTTGGAGGGGGGTATGGATGTTATATTCATTTCTCTCTCTGTTTCTCTATTGTCTTGGAAGAATATGAGGAGAATTGTTAGGTGTCCTGAAGTTAAATCTGTTATCAACATTTTGCGAAATTATAAAGTTTCATCATAATTCAAGCCTTAACTTCTCCATCTTAGCATACATAGATTTTACTAATTTAGCAAGTTCATCAACTTGATGATGGACAACAGAGGAACCAGAGGATGAAGCTTCAGACCTCCCTTTTCTCCTTTCTTTGTCAGCCTTGCTCCTAATATTATCAACTGAAAATATATTGGACTCTACTTCAAGGGATGCATCTTGCATATGATCCAAGGAAGCATCTCTTATTTCTCTTAATAGGAGGCATAAATCAAGATCAAAAGTGCTAGCATAAGTAATTTTTGTAGAGTTTTCTGTAGGCTTGAATTCAGTGAGGATTTTATTATATATTCTATTAAACCTCTTGGAGAAATCAGACAAAGATTCCCCTTCCTCCTTCTTCAGAGATACAAACTCTGTAATATAGTACAGGAGATCCTTTTTTGTCTTCCCAATATTTTAAGAAGGCTTCATCTAGGGCTTCGAGCCTGCCAATAGATCCAGGAGGCAAGGCCTTGAACCACTTCCTATATTCACCATCAAGGCTATGAAAAAAAATCCTCATCCATACATATTCATTATCTATGGCATGATTATCTGTAAAATTATAAAAGGCTTCAAGATGTGCTTCTGCAGTTATGTCTCCCTCACCCGTGAACTTAGGTAACTTCTTAAGGTAGCCATCCTCTAGGAGGACATTCAAAGGCTGAGGAAAAACAAGAGGGGAATCCATAGCAACTATTATAGCTTCCATTCTAGTTATGGGGGGATTTTTTCCTACCATTGGAGTGTGAACAGGAGGATAAGAAGGAGGATATGGAGTTTAGACAGGTGAGGCTGGAACTGTGCTTGTGGGTAAAAAGGGAAACAACTGAGTGTTTGGGAAAAAGGTTGCAAAGATAGTAGGAACAGAGGTTTCTGTTGCAACAACTCTAACAGGAGGAGGAGTAGTAAAGCCACGGGTGGGGAAATATCCTAAGGTCTTGGGTATGAGACACAGTACAAATTCAGGGGAGACAGGAGTGTCAAAGCTTTCTCCTTCCAAAATGAGGCTAGGAGAACATAAATCATCAGGAAAACTCCCAAAATTCAAAGTTCTAGAAACTCCAACATATGGGATAATAGGAGAAATAGAAATAGTAACTGGAGTTTCTGAAGGAATATTATGAAAATTACCAGAATCACCTGGTTCAAAAGTTGAAGTACCTTCTTGAGGGGTATTTCCTTTTCTGATAATTTTCTCTGGGTCAACTTTAGGCGTGGATAGAGGTAGTTGTGGGTGAGACCTTGTGTGTCTTCCTTTCAGAGCCAACTGAAATAGTGGATTCACCAGACAGTGGAGTCATCAGGTGTCGATTTCAATTTTCAATGGTACTGAGTTCTGATGCACCTTATGAATTAGTAAGATTTGTCCTTATATCCCACGGAAAATATTCAATTTTTCCCCGACAATGGCCCCAGAAATGTAAGCACTAGAAGTCACCTCCAGATTGCATCGAAGGTAAGCCCAGTACCCATCAGTTTATATTTCACAATGAATAAATTTAAAGGGGGTTGAATGGGTGTAGACTTAAGATAATATCGTTCTAACTCAAAAAACTGGACCAGAATGCACAAGTAGGGGAGGTCTTGATCCAACTCCAGTCAGTAAGTTGTAGTAAAGTGAGTAGATGGAAGAACTGAAGAGGAAAATGTAGAGGTATACTATGAACATCCAGTCTTCCATCATCCTAAGGAATACAAATTTAGAAAACAATATCCTCTTGGATTCAAAGTTTCAAGAAACTAAAGAGCGCTAAAACAGAACTGTGATCAAGCATACATTGCAACACAGCTATAACAATCCATGTGAATCCTTCAATCATGGACACTTCATTATCAGAGGCAAATAAGATGGAAACAAAAGATGAATTTCATTGAACAAGAAGTCTCAAATCAAGTTACCTAACCAGAGAACCATAGCTTAATTAAAACTTTACAATACGGGAGCTTAGCTCAACCATCGACTGTAAAAAAATATAAAAAATTCCTACATATATTCAGAGAAACTACCACCGCCATATGTGTGATCAAGTCAAATATTTCAAATCTTTGCATATGGAACTCCTCTGCAGACTGTGCATACAGTCGCTTATCAGACTACCCATGTGGCTTCCTGTCAGACATGATCTCATGTCAGTCTGGGCTGACAGTATTATTCCATGGTTGGTTCTTCTCTGGCTTTCCATTTATATGGTGATATGAGGTTTCAACCACCCCCATCATTTTCATTAACTACCCGCATCGAGATCATGATGATCCTGAGTCAACATGATACCTGGAAAAACGTGTTTTCCGCTCTCTGAAACTCTACCACTTGGATATTCACTGGACGTTTGTAGGGAATACTAGTAGGTGGATGTGGATGTTGACGATGGGGAGACAGCGAGATTATTGGCTCAAACCAACATGGAATGGAGAGTGATTGGAGGCCATGTGGAATGATGCAGTTGGTGGAGCGGTGGCTGGGGAAAAGTGGGTGCTAGTACTCAGGAGCTAAGGTGTAAATGCACAGGGTTCAGGTTGTACATGATAGCCACGACGAAGGAGACATGGAGCGGGTTCAGGATGTACATGATATCCATGGAAAAGGCGACATGGAGCAGGAGTGGAAGACACATGTTGGGAGGTAAGAGGAGAGAATGCGACAGTGGGAGAAAGACTGGCGCATGAGGATGTGAGTGGAAGACAGGTGTCAGCAAGAGAAGAAGGCAGTAAAGGTGGGTGGTAAGTGGTCTACTGAGAGGGATGGGGGAGTGTTAATTTTTTTAGTGTGGGGGGGTCCGAGTTAACGAGGAGGTGCCATGATAGTGGGGGGGGTGCACTCAGAAACCACCAACTTAGACACCCCCCCTCATTAAAGGTAGAATGTCAGGGGAGACGATATGGATTGTGCACCGTATATCTAAGCGCACCTAGATAAGTCAATCAGATCTATGAACCTTTTACCACATCACGCCAAGATAAGGCGATCAGAGCTACGAACCTTTTACCACATCGGGGCCCCGACTTAGGATAAAACACATTTTGTGGGTTTTTAGCCCCCTCTTTCGGCCATTTTCTCGCCAGCATGTCAGTTCCTAGGGAAAACACCCCACTTGATCCATAATATTCGCTAACAAAAATCACACACATACACATGTACATACATTTGTAAAAAATGTGATCCATAAGACAATAAAGATGTAAATATATATATGTCAAAAAAAAAAAAGTGAGGAGTACATAGGTGGGCACAAAATCCTCAAAAAATAAGGTTCAGTATACATCACAGGGCTTATTCCCTCAAAACATATACAAAAGTGCTCTCGACACATAATAGTCCATCCTATCTAAGCTCTTGGCCTATTGGCCCTGTCGTAGTGAATGACGGCATTGGCCAAACTTTGAAAAATCTATGCTCAAGTCTGTGGCACCCCCACTACATGAAATTGCATGGAAGGCGAGAGATCCTCGATCTCATCCATAGGAACTATACAAGTGAGCATGGTGAGGTTACGCTCCACCTGCCTCAAAAATTTCTTAGCCTCTCCGGCTAGAGGTCCCCCTATAGTTGTTGGTCCACCGGTTGCTGCTAGTCCCGCCTCTAGTAGAGGACTTCGTCGAGTCCTCCTAAACTCCGTTGGGTGCACTGGTCCCACATATATACATAATAGATACATATATGTCAGTACTCTGATGCATATAAAAATGATATATATATATATATATAAAATAAATTAAAAATTAACTAACTCTAAATACATGTACCTAGATCTCCTCGCTCCTCTCCAGGATGCACGAGCATGTTTGTATCTCTAGAGAAGTTGATTCCAGCGTAGGGGTAGTGCTCTATCACTGGAATATTTCATTCCCACCATTCAAATAATTTTTCATCGAATGCTTCTATGGTCCTCCCTCCCCTCTGTCATGGCAGTAGTGATACCCATCTACATACTATTGGGAAGGAGGCCACATGCCCCCATGCAGTCTCTCTGGGACTCAGACTGGGAACCCTCTAGAAGAAGAACAAGCATAGGATGGTGCCAAACACAAATTTCTTGTTGCTACACTCTCGGCACTTTGTCAACTGTCTCTTCATGCATGTGAGCATGGTCATATTCTAGTCATATATATGTGCCTCCTGGAACTAAATTGGACAATGAATGTGTGCCCAAGAAGCCTGGTGAAGGGTCATGGATCTAGTAATCTGACCAATAAGTAATAGGATCACCTTTCATGACAAGTTGATGATCTTATTAATGGGAACTTGAGAACCTACCTTCTCAGTGTGTTCCTCACAATAAATCTTGATGTAATCCTCAATGTTGAAAGGCTAGGGGGAAAAGGTGTGCAGATTGATTGGTTCCCCTCTCCTCGAGAGGCCAGTCAAGAAGTATATATACTCAATCATTAGAGTCAATGACTGCCCCTCTATCATAAAAGCCTCTGCATCTGGATGCCAGTAATCAACCAGGGTGTTCAGTAGCCAGGGTTGTGCCCTCATAAATGGACACTAAAATAAATTCCACAACCAACATTGTTTCAATGAAACAATGGAAGTAGGGTCCTCATTGACTAGTATATCAATATCCTCATGTTCCCTCTCCCTCCAGTGGACATACATCCTGTTCCATGACAGTTCAAAAGGGAGTTATCTTGCATTCTAAATTTTTCCATGCTTTTGAGGGTGTACGTGGGTTGTTTTGGCCACAATTGTGTATGTATGTTAGCAAACTATTGTATGCCTTTGTACATACACAGGTTGTCCTTGGATAGCCAATGTACATGCAGGGCCACTCTTTTTGGGAGAGCGCACCCCCTCAAAAATAGAATTTAATGCATAAAGGAAGAATGGAAATGTAGGAGGGATGATTTTGTACTTACTTGGTCCAAGAGGAAGTTCGTTTCATCCTCTGAAGATCCTGGAATCAACTTCCTTAATAAAGGGGTATTTTTACCTTTTGGTTAATTTTCAAATTGCAATGGTGAAAATGAGCTGTCAGCTTCTATTTATAGACTTTTTTGGCCCTTTTTGCCACTTTTTTAACCCCCTTTGTCGTTTTTTCTTGATTGGAAATCATTTAATTCCATTCTTGAGTTTCGTATTGGATGTTATGATACACTATGCCTTTTGTTTTGGTAACTCTTGGGGAGATGGGTCACTTTAAAACTCCTTTGGTAAAAATTCATTTTTTCCAACGTTTTTCATATAAGTTAGGATTTCACTTCCACTTTCTACATCTCATTGTCTTTTACACTTTGCCATAGGATCAATCCCACCGAAGTGTGACATGGAACCATCATTGCTACTTTAGAAGTGGCGTGATTAGGTGGTAGAGCCTACCTTTACGTGGATGCCCTAGATAGATCCTTGTTCCATTTTGGCATCCATGCTGTCTATAATGACTTTAGGCTCGAGAGTCCTTGTTAGTTATTTCATGATTATGATATTGAGCCTCATTCGTATGATGCACCATCACTCTTGACCTCACCCTCGAGACTCCCAAAATGAGAATGCTTTGTTTTATTTCAAGCTCACATTGAAATCCGAAAGAAACATCTGATGATACTACATTTATTCTTTTCATTTTTGTTTTTATTAACTAAGAAAACTAACCTCCTGGAGTCTTGTTTAAGATTTTTTCAGACTCTCTAAACATGAAAACATTTTTGAGTGATCTTATTTCCCTTCACGCTCACCAAAATCAAACTTGAAGGCACATCTTTCCGATGGTAGTTTACCCCTTTTTCGGTCCGAATGGCCAATTGTACCAGTCGGCCTTAGTCTACTCAAAGTTGGATAGAAACTCAGTGTCGACATCGTATCTCACGGGTAGTTGGAAATGGTTTAGGAAGACCATCACCAAGTCACTAAAGTAAGAATAACTTGGGCAATCGAGCTCAATATACCATTTCGTGGAACCCCTGATAAGATTGTGTTGAAAAAGGTGCAATCGTATGGATTCATCTCACAGCGAGTTTGACGAGAACCATAAGTGGAAAGTTGTCATGTGATCACCTGAGTCCTCACCAGGCTTTCCTTTGAATTTTCGAATATGTAAGGGAAACTTAGTCGGCATGGGGGACCAACGCGGATCATGACAAATTGGTTCATTAAGCAACCTTGACAAGTATGGTAGATGTAGCATTTCCAGAAACAATTTTTTGGGTTGGGTACTTTGTACAGGAAAAAGGGGACCTGGGGTTTGATTAGCACCAGGTTGCTAGGAAAAGTTGGGTTATTGGCCAGGGTTTTGGTAGAAACTGTGGCCTTGACCAACATATGGAAACTATGTTTGTAGGGATATCATCAGTTGATTACCATAATTGGACGGTGTGGCTTGGGCGGGGATTGCTCCCTGCATTGTGTTCCAAATATTTTGCAAGGAGATGCCACCATTCGATCCGAAGACATAGATGATTTTAGGGGCAAAATTTCGCTCATGGGCGAAATTTAGGGCTTCCAATTTTTTATTGGGCGAATTTTTTGTATTAAAGTGATTTTTTAAAACTTATGTAATTAGCCCATAATTTATTTTAGGGGAAAAATCGTGTACAAGGTTAGCCCTTGTTTTTAGGAGAGATAGAGGAAAAAAAATTATATTTAGCCCCTGAAATTTGGAGGGACGAGCTTCCATTAGCCAAATTTCTAGAAGTATGGGAATTTTTGATAGCTTCTTCGCCCTGCCATTTGGTAAAATCGGGGTTTATGGTTTAATTCACCCAGATTTTGTGGTATGGGCTCTGGGTAGCTACATTTTGGCCCTCCCACCTGGTATAAATTGTATGGCATCTGCCCAGTGCCCAGAGTTAAAATCATAGCTTTGTTACTTGTCTAGTTCGTTCGTGAGAACTACAGAGTCTACTTAGACTCTACTATCTAGTGACCATCCAGAAAATCTCTAAATCGCCAAGGCCCGATTTACATATATTGAATTTTTGTGTTTATTTCCCCTCGACGGAATGGAAAGAGGGCAAGAGATGCTAGTGGTGTAGTCGCCTGTTCAGAGAAGAATTTGTTACATTTGTTAGCTTGGTGGTCTGTGACTCCGTGGAGCTGCCTGTTCAGAGGAGAAGAAACTCGAAAGGTGCCGCGCGAGGCTTTGGCGGTGAATAATTACCAGGGTGTGTATTTTCTCATTTTTTATTTTGTTTATACTTATGTTTTTTTTATTTGGATCCCCATTCCATTTCCCTGCCATGTGCACCCAATCTCCAGCCAACCTTTCATCCTTTTTCCAATCAGATTGCACCCAACGACTTTTCCATCTATCTGTATTTGTAAGGTAAGAAAATTGTTAGAAAGTTTAAATACAAAATTATCAGTCCAATACAAATAAATCCTAAATGAAATACAATCATAAAACACATGTAACATCCAATTAAGACAACCACAATGAAACTGCCTAACCCATATTCTCAAAAAATGCAATAAAATGATGACCCTAACATCAATCAGCTAAAGCTATCAACAGAATTATATAATGAATATGATTCAATCACAAATCAGTTATCTAATATTCTGGACCAAAAGTTGACTTCCAGGCTAGGGAGCGATCTCAAGGTCAGATTGAAGAACCACTGAATGCCAGGTTGGTAGAAGTTGGG
>JASDQU010221619.1:0-14887 GCA_032191745.1 Picea mariana
TCACACTACCAACCTTCCTAACCTCTTAACTCAACAAAAGTATGGTGATCTTGGAAAGCTTCTCTTAATGCTTTTCGAGCACAGAAACAAAATTCTAAAGAATCACAAGTAATCACTTACCCTCTTAAGGTCTGATAGACCAATTAAGTCTTAGTGAACGTTAATCATCATCATCATCATATAAATGGAACACATCACTAATAAGATTTGAACCTTTCGATGTAAAAGAAGAAGAAAACATAAAAGAGTAAAATCATTATTATTATCAAATCCACACTTCCATTATATGATCATTACATTGAATTTTGTTAATAATCGAAGTTGATGGTGACAACAAACAAAGAAACATGAATTGTTTGTAGAAATCTACGATTATTATTAACATTATTATGATTAATGTAATCATTAAAAAAAAATTGTTGTTGTGATTTGAATGATCATTAAAAAAAAATTAAAGAGAATACAATAAGTTATTAAATATAATAAGTTTGAATGATCATTAAAAAAAATTAAAGAGAATACGATAAGTTATTAAATATTAATTTACTAAATATAATAAGTTATAGGAAAAGTATAAAATATTTTAAAAATAAATGTAAAAATATAAAATAATAATTTACAGTAAAGTATGATATAATAAATTTTGAGTATGAATACATTGAGGCAATTTATTAAGATGTGATTTACAGAGTAATGACATGAATTTTAGGTTTCAAAGGAAATATATATACGTCAATTGAGTTTAGTTTTAGTAGTTTATGTTGAGGGGTGTTTTCTTCTCATCCAAGTTTAATTCTAGTAAGTGACATATTGAGCTTTTAAATGAGTAAGCTATCCAAAAAATTTTGACTTTCCACAAAATTTGATTTACCCCCGTGATATATATATATAGTTGGATAGAGGGTAATTATATTCTTATAAATATATTTTGTATTAAATAGATGGAGTACTTAATGTAAATAGGAGTGTATTATATTTTCATAGAGTATACTTTAATAACCTAGAAAATGTTAAGATAATAATATCTGAATTGCATTTTATTTTTATTTTTTGTTGTTTTCCTTTCACATTGTTTAAATATCATGTATAACCAGTTACTACTAATTTATAACCAATTCCTATTAGTGGAATTGATAAAAGTAATCATGCATATTTTGATAAATGACTCTAAGGTATGTTGCAATGTATATTTTTACAAAGGAAAAAAATGTGCAATTTGTGTATCGATAATACACAACTAAACGTGTAGTGTAACACCCTGTTTCCTCCAATTTGTAATTAATCATAAAATAGGAATTACCATGCTAAGGCATGAGGACAATGTAATGTATTATTGACTAAGTTGCCAAATAACTGGCTATGGGGGTGAAGCCTTGAAAGTACTCGCCATGATATCACTAGAGGAAGAATGTGAAAACTATAAGAGAGGGTTCATTATGACAAATAACCCCAAATTTCCCTTGATAAGGATGACAAACCTCCTTCGAATCCCAAGGAAAGAAATCAGTTAATGAAGAAAGGACTGGTGGTTGAACAATCAACCACTCCCATGAATGGAAACATGGGTTGTTAGCCCAAAGTACCACAGGGACCTGCAGACCTGAGCTTCCTTCTGACAGAAGAAACAGGATAGGTCGGCAAACCTTCCAAGGTAAGAGGGATACACACGGGAGAGGAGACACCGGACAAAAAGAGAGAGCGTAAGCTCGCAAGGGAGATGCGCAGAGCTCTCCAGCGAGTCACAAACTGAAGGCCGCGAGCTTGATGCCGAGGAGCATCTGAGAAACCTCGTTGAGGCCATAACCGAGAGAGAGAAAGCTCTGAGTTACAGAGAACATGACCCAAATAGAAGTGGAAATGGAGGAAGAACCCTCGAGAAGTGTGAGAATTCCCTGGTGATATCATGGCTTGGCACAAGGGTGGCCAGAGTGCTAAGAATGAATGCATCTGTGCCTATGGTCAGGTGGAAGGACGAACACCCACAGTTAGTTGGTTGGAGGCAACCTGTAATAGATAAGTGATCTACTGCCCTGTGTAATTCATCTGTAACTGTGTATGAATTGGCTATACTGTGTATGTTGCAGGAATTGTGCATGACATCTTAATGGATATATTGTATTCCTTTTATCACTGCTTGGTTGTATAATTAGGCCAGTAAGAAATCATATGGTTAGGATATGTTTTATACTCGTAAATACTTGTGTCCTGTGGTGGCATAAGCTCGAGTCACGAACTATGTGTTCGTCGACCATGAACACAGTTTCATGTACGCATGTAAACCTTCCTAATCGTTTTGAGTCCCTTGGAGGACGAAGCCTATTAAGCCCAGAAGAAGAGCGCAAGGCTCTTAATTCCTTCATAGCTGACGAAGCTCGGGAGGGATAACACTTGCAGAGTGTTCCTTAAACCAAGGTGGATTGTAGAGGAAGGGACAAAGGTTCGAAACCTTTGGAGACCAAAATTATTCAAGGACTGGAAGCAGCGAAGGCTCTAGAGGAAAAACGGTCGATATTGGAGGAACGCAGAGACGAGGACGGACAACCGTCAGATCTACAAAAGTAGCGATAACCTTAACGCTTCGTGCCCAAAGGAGGATTTCGACGTTCAGGGAAATAGAGGTAGAGATCTCTTCGAATGCACGATACACAAAATTCCAACGAGAAGTTAGACTGTTAGATATCAATTTGGACACATGTCGACCGATGGAAGAACCTTACAACATGCGAGTCACGAAATCCCAAACTCTTCGAAGAGGAAATCAAGTCGTCCATTGTAGAGGACGCATGGCAAGAGCTCAGCATTTCACTGACTCATAGAGCAAGAAGGTCAAAGAATATACTGTTCGAACTAGCGATTTGATCGTAGTCGTCCATCAAGGAGGGCACGTGGCGAAAGCTCAGCGTTTCGCTTACTTGCGACTCGAAGGAGTCAATGGGAAAGGTTTTAAGGACTCGCGATACGTGAGATCACGAAAGGATCCAGACCGTTGGATCCAAGCCACGAGAGAACCGTTGGATCAGAACCTCTACTTGGTATCGCGTATCGGGGGTTCAAAGGTTGAAGGAATTTATTTTCGACTGCAGAAGTCACAAAGTGCCAAGCATCGAGGGCTCGTGCAAACACGTGGCACATCCTTTAGGTGGGGACCGCGTGGTTGACAGGTGGTGGACACATGTCGCCTAGGAAAGAGTCAACCGATTGTTGACCTTTCTCATTTCAGGGATTCGCAAACGAGGAGCACGAGGGCTCAACACTCCAACTTGTGAAGTCGCGAGTTGCGAGTAGTGCTAGTGTTTAGCCTAGCCTACGGTTATATGTAGCAGGCGCTAGTGNCGACTGCAGAAGTCACAAAGTGCCAAGCATCGAGGGCTCGTGCAAACACGTGGCACATCCTTTAGGTGGGGACCGCGTGGTTGAAAGGTGGTGGACACATGTCGCCTAGGAAAGAGTCAACCGATTGTTGACCTTTCTCATTTCAGGGATTCGCAAACGAGGAGCACGAGGGCTCAACACTCCAACTTGTGAAGTCGCGAGTTGCGAGTAGTGCTAGTGTTTAGCCTAGCCTACGGTTATATGTAGCAGGTGCTAGTGAGGAGGGAGCCATACCCATATCGCATTTCGGGTATCGGCGTTTGGAGAAAGAGGAGTCGAGAGCCTTGACTCTCCAACTCGCGAGTTGCGAAAGGCACTTGCGCTAAGGCCAGGTTGTGGTCGCTTGGAGGAGGATAAGGGAAGGGATGGTCTGCGCTAGGCCCCGTAGAAATTCAGGGATTCTGTCCCTCGAAGAAAAGACAAAAAGATTTAGTTTTCGTAGTGGGTGTGTGACAAATTGGTATCAGAGCATGTTTACAACACTTGGCCTGCTTGGGCTCATGTACGTACGCGTAAGGAGATATAGTTATCTGCAGTTACTCCTTGAGGAGAAGGACTGCAGATTGAACTTGTGTTTTTGGGAATTCTTGTTGAATTTCAACAAAAGAATTTCTTTAACCCCTTTGTCAAAGTGACGACTACTCTTACCTAAGTAGGGATATGCTAATTAACATTGATAATAAGACTTGAATGTGGATAGCTGAAGGTGGCAGGGTTCTGTCAAGGGTAGTTGAAGCCCGAAAGCCAAAAAACCTTATGTTAGTGACGCCGCCTCTAAGCATGGGCAGTTGGAACATTAGGCACTTATGATGGCTGGTTATATAATGGTTAATACCTTTGTGGGCCTAAAGGAATCTGAGAGGATCAGGTAGGATCCTTTGTTGTATAATTATTACTTTATATTAAAATCAGAGTATATAACTCCTCATGACCAGAGAAAAGTGAGATGGGTAAGACCCTATGGACGCTGAAGCAAGGAGGTTTTCTTGCTAAGACATTGTCGCATAAAGAGGAAGGTGACCCTGGTTGGTTATAGCCATGAGAGAAGACAACACCAACACGAGGTATGACTATGAGATTAGTCTTGTAAGTGACTGAAGTCTCAAACTAAAGGACACTAATGATGAAATTAAACTATCAAGTGAATGCATTAGGTAAAAAKGTGCAATAGATGCACCTACATATACATGAATGTGTATAYGTGATCATAAGGATGCTTGGAAGATCCTTGGAAAAAAGAAAAAAWATATATAGAATTCAGATATGTCCATGTGTGTGAATGACATGGAAGGGGTGCAAGCAATGAGCTTGCATGATAAATGTTTGGTTAGGTTTGTGTGTGTTATGCTTGAGTGTGTGGATTTAATGCATTATGAAGCTTCTCAATATAAATCCTGATTTAATACCAGTTAGGTATGAATGATATTACATGTACAAGCACATGTATAATGTAAGAATATAGGTATACTAAAGACATGAGGTGACTGCCTAAATGAGGGAAATATAAAGCAAGAATCTCTCTTTTCCAGATCAAACAAATACTATGGATGCATGGCTGACCCCATTTTGAAGAGTCACGAWAKTTTTGTTCCAAGTAATAGCTTGAGGGGACTGTATTCCCTTTTCTCTGGGAATACTAATATGATTAGATAGAAGGGTAAATGAGAAAAGATGTTATGCTGTCAAAATAAGAGGCAAATGATTATGCCTTTGGGAATCACATGGGAAGGATTGTGAACAATCCCGAGTTGACTGATCTTAAAAGTAAAGATGTATGTGGGTTGTGAAATATACCTATGACAGCTACATGCAGGCTTAGGATTATGAATATGGTTAAATACATCATGGATGTAAGTTAACAAAACCAGAATACGTAATTAGGTACATGACAAAGATGCATGTTTATATTCCTTGAGGGAATATTTGGTAGACAGCTAAAGCTAACTCAAGGCTGAGGCCATCACAAATAGTGATGGATATGCAATAAGGAAGTTGCATGCTGAAGGAGTTCCTTGTGGAGGAACTATGTGAAGACTCTGTCAAGAAAACGAAGTCACAACCTTAATGACTTTTGAGAATTAAGCAGTAAGCCACAAGCTTATATATATACACCAAAATCCTGGATTACATTTTGAAAAATATCATGTAATGAATAAGAAGACTAATAAATGAATATTGACCAATTCTGATAACTGAATGGTAGTGTGCAAGATGCACATGTTCATGATTCATTATGGGCAAGATATTTTGCTATTAAATCATGTTGAAGTATCCTAAGAGTTAGGATGAGCCTAACCTAGGGCTGCTAAGAAAAAGAGCAGTCGTGGAAACCGGTATAGTTGGTAAGAGGCAAGTAAACCCCCCGAGTATGATTAWATGAATAGATGAGTATGTTTAACTGATAAGGCTTGGTTGAAGCTGTGATTAAGAAAAGACAATAAGGCCTTAGAGATAACTCGACTAGGCTGAACTCTAGCCCTGGTGGTGTAGAAAGAGTTGGAAGAAGGGGAGAGTCCCCAATTCTTTCCTCGCTGAGTATTATGTTTTCTCTTGGATGAGAAAGTTGGTATGCCAATGAAAGTAAAAAGGTTTTGACACATAGTGATAAGGATTGTATTGTTGAAGATGCAATCGAAATTTGTTTGTGTTGCACTTGTGGAAACATTCGAAGATAATATGATGAAGTGTATGAAGATATGCTAGGACATTTTGAAGATGTTTATGAATTTGAATGTTATGATACATGCATTTGGTTTAATACTATGACTAATATAATTTTGACTATGATGATGCATGCTATGTATAGAAAGGAATTGGAGCTATTGAGGAAGACAATTGCCAATAATGAACAACCTCAAGAAGAGGGTGACCATGGGAAGGTTGCGGTCGAAAGATTGTTGACAGGACTGTGAAAATCCTGCTAAAGCACTGTTGATGAGGTAGAGATCAGAAAGAGAGTGCTAGCAGCCAAGAATAGGTATAAAAATGTTCATGCTTATGTGGCTCAGGGTATGAAAGGATTCAAGTGAGAACCCCTTCCGAAATATTTTATTGTCTCGTGTTATGCATGAAAATTGAAAGGGCAGTGGTATGCCATGGATACCCAAGTAGGGTATGATTCAGGAAGGAGAACCTGAATGATGGAGGCGTGAACCTCTGGTAGTAAAGACCGATTGTAATCCTCGGAAGAATTCATGAACTGATATTTCATGAACACATGGACCAATCAAGGAACGATTGGAAACAAAAGTGCTCATAGATAGCACGTTGCATGGAATTACTTCAAGGAAATGCATATTTGCATAAAGGACGGACAATGGATTTCCCATTGAAGAAGGAGGACCTTCCAACATTTCTACTCACATTGTATAGGTGTTAGAGAAAACCAAATTTGGGTGGCCATGAGTGTTGGCACCCTGGTTATTAATGAAGGCATAATGCTTGGGTGCATTCATGTGAAACTTTTAAGTTTCATGTGTACTAATTTGGGATCGTGATCGGCCTATAGCAGGAAGCATGGTCCTGTTGTAAGAATGAATGAAAACGAATAGGCCATGTGGTGGAGAGGTTGGTTAAGTTCCAACACACCATGGCCAAGAACCTGTCATAAAGTGTGCCAAACTTAAAATCAATGCAAGGGTGCATTGGGTATGAATGTGGCCACAAATGTTGGCGCATTCATTAAAATCAATTGATATCCGAATCACATTTTGAAAATTTGGTAGGTTGGAATGATGCATAGGTAATGGATGATGTATCATTTCGCTTTGAATCCTTGAATAGATGAAATGACCTGGACTGTTAGTATACTTGATTTTCGAAAATAGTAATGTACACGAAAAACTAACAATTGTTTGGTTGTGTAAAGAATGAAATTGCAGGGAGGAAAGGGTCTTGGATATGGCAATGTTGTAAGTCCATAAGGAATACCAATTGCCTGCTGAGCCAAACTGCAAGGAATGGTATTTCCTTTTTGAGAAAGTAATTTAATTGTTAAGTATGCACAATTCTGAAATTTTTGTGATGAAGTTGAAAAGGTGCGATAAAAATGTATGTGCATGAGAACTAACAATTTGATTAGCTGAGGAATGATTGCAAGAAGAAAGAGTCTTGGATATGGCAATGTTGTAAGCCCATAAGGGAGATTGATTTGCTACTGAGCTAAAATGTTATGGGAAAGAAAGTCCCATGCTTGTGAATCTGGTTTCGTATGGAACATATCTGAAAATAAAAGAAGAGATTGGAAAATTTGTGGGTGACAAATTTGTAATAAAATTCTGAAAGTTGGAATTTATAATGATGTCTCATGAATTCTGTATATCTGTGTTACAGGTGAGAAGAAAAGACATCTCCAGAAAGGACAGATGAGGGCTGTCAAAGTTGAAGATGATGAACATGGCTACTAATGAGCCATGAAAACCCCGTGATAAGCCATGATCGCCTGAAAATTATTGTGTTGAGGTAACACAAACCAGAGGTACAACTCGACAGAGCAAGTCTAAGGGATGCCTCGACTGTAAGAGTCGATAGAGTCTCTAAAATTTTCATGTGCGAGAAAACCTTGGCAAGGCAAGATGAATCACCTGAGGGACTGTATCGCTGTGAAGGAAATGCCTGAGCCTGGGCCTGGAAGGTGAGTGACCGCAAGGAAGAGGAGACCTTAATAATTCTTGTAAACTATTGGGATCATGCACACAGTGGGTAGTTTTTCGTGCGGAAAAACCTTGGAAAGGAAGATGAAATCATGATATCTCTTGTGAACTATTGAATTGGAATCATGCACCCAATGGGTACGTCAAGGAAAGCAATGAGCATGGATAACAAAACTACCATGTGGATACAGATCCACAAACTGCACAGATAAGTATTGTGCTAAGATTATGAAATTTCCTTTGAATTTTTAACAATAGTAAGATGTTTTCGCACAAAATTGTGATTAATGTGCTTGTTGTCCAAGAATTATTGAAGGCGGATGACAAAGAATAAGATCCTGAAAGAGGACCTGATCGAGGACGAGGGTCAAGACTTCTGAAGTGGCTAAATGAGAAGGCATGGCAGGTGTTTTTGAGAAAGAACACTAAGGACGGTGTTCCT
Source organism: Picea mariana (assembly GCA_032191745.1). Taxonomy (NCBI): domain Eukaryota; kingdom Viridiplantae; phylum Streptophyta; class Pinopsida; order Pinales; family Pinaceae; genus Picea; species Picea mariana. Next base: position 8,467 of record JASDQU010221619.1, read on the forward strand.
TTAAGGGGGAGGGAAATGTAACACCCTGTTTCCCCCAATTTGTAATTAATCATAAAATAGGAATTACCATGTTAAGGCATGAGGACAATGTAAATGTATTATTGACTGAGTTGCCAAATAAATGACTTTGGTGTGAAGCCTTGAAATTACTGGCCATGATATCACTAGAGGAAGAATGTGAAAACTATAAGAGAGGGTTCATTATGACAAATAACCCCAAATTTCCCTTGATAAGGATGACAAACCTCCTTTGAATCCCAAGGAAAGAAATCATTTAATGAAGAAAGGACTGGTGGTTGAACAATCAACCACCCCCATGAATGGAAACATGGGTTGTCAACCCGAAGTACCACAGGGACCTACAGACCTGAGCTTCCTTCTGACAAAAGAAACAGGATAGGTTAGCAAACCTTCCAAGGTAAGAGGGATACACACGGGAGAGGAAACACCGGACAAAAAGAGAGAGCGTAAGCTTGCAAGGGAGATGCGCAGAGCTCTCTGGTGAGTCACGAACAGAAGGCCGTGAGCTTGATGTCGAGGAGCATCTGAGAAACCTCGTTGAGGCCATAACCGAGAGAGAGAAAGCTCTGAGTTACAGAGAACATGACCCAAACAAAAGCGAAAACGAAGAAAAAACCCTCGAGAAGTGTGAGAATTCCCTAGTAATATCATGGCTTGGCACGGGGGTGGCTAGAGTGCTAAGAATGAATGCCTCTGTGCCTATGGTCAGGTGGAAAGATGAACACCCACAGTTAGTTGCTTGGCGGAAACATGTAATAGATAAGTGATCTCCTGCCCTGTGTAATTCATCTGTAACTGTGTATGAGTTGGCTATACTATGTATGTTGCAGTAATTGTGCATGACTTCTTAATGGATATAATGTATTCCTTTTATCACTGCTTGGTTTTATAATTAGGCCAATAAGAAATCATATGGTTAGGATATATTTTATACTCGTAAATACTTGTGTCATGTGGTGGCATAAGCCCGAGTCACGAACTGTGTGTTCGTCGACCATGAACACAGTTTCATGTAGCATGTAAACCTTCCTAATCGTTTTGAGTCCCTTGGAGGACGAAGCCTGTTAATCTCAGAAGAAGAGCGCAAGGCTCTTAAGTCCTTCATAGCTGACAAAGCTCAGGAGGGATAACACTTGCAGAGTGTTCCTTAAACCAAGGTGGATTGTAGAGGAAGGGACAAAGGTTCGAAACCTTTGGAGACCGAAATTATTCAAGGACTAGAAGCAGTGAAGGCTCTAGAGGAAAACGGTCGATATTGGAGGAACGTAGAGACGAGGATGGAAAATCGTCAGATCTACAGAAGTAGCGATAACCTTAACGCTTCGTTCCCAAAGGATGATTTTGACGTTCGGGGAAATAGAGGTAGAGATCCCTTCGAATGCGTGATACACGAAATCCCGATGGGAAGTTAGACCGTCGGATATCAAGTTGGACACGTGTCAACCGATGGAAGAACCTTACAACATGCGAGTCACGAAACCCCGAACTCTTCAAAGATGAAATCAAGCCATCCATTGTAGAGGACGCATGGCGAGAGCTCGGCATTTCACTGACTCATAGAGCAAGAAGGTCAAAGAACATACTGTTTGAACTAGCGATGTGCGAAGTCACGATTTGATCGTAGTTTTCCATCAAGGAGGGCACATGGTGAAAGCTCAGTGTTTTGCTTACTCACGACTCGAAGGAGTCAACAGGAAAGGTTTTAAGGACTCGGGATACGTGAGATCACGAAAGGATCCAAACCATTGGATCCAAGCCACGAGAGAACCGTTGGATCAGAACCTCCGCATGGTATCGCGTATCGGGGGTTCAAAGGTTGAAAGAATTTATTTTTGACTGCAGAAGTCGCGAAGTGTCAAGCATCGAGGGCTCGTGCGAACACGTGGCACATCCGTTAGGTGGGGACCGCGTGGTTGACAAGTGGTGGACACATGTCGCCTGGGAAAGAGTCAACCCATTGTTGATCTTTCGTGTTTCGGGGATTTGCAGAGGAGAAGCACGAGGGCTCAACACTCCAAGTTGTGAAGTCGCAAGTTGTGAGTAGTGCTAGTGTTTAGCCTAGCCTATGGTTATATGTAGCAGGCGCTAGTGAGGAGGGAGCAATACCCGTATCGCATTTCGAGTATCAGCGTTTAAAGAAAGAGGAGTCGAAAGCCTTGACTCTCCAACTCGCGAGTTGTGAAAGGCGCTTGTGCTAAATCCAGGTTGTGGTCGCTTGGAGAAGGATAAGGGAAGGGATGGTCTGCGCTAGGCCCTGTAGAAATTCATGGATTTTGTCCCTCGAAGAAAAGACAAAAAAGATTTAGTTGTCATAGTGGGTGTGTGACATCTAGAGATTAAAGTTTCTCCAAGGAGGAAGACAAATTTGAATGAGGTCGTTTGAAAATATATCACCTATGGAAGGATACTTTTGGATCACATAGATATGAATTGCACATTATTTTGTTTTCCAACTTTTAGAGGAGTCCAAAATTTGGATCACAAATTAAATTCCTTAAGGATATGGAGTAAAGGAATTGGTTTATAGAGTGTAACATGTTAAATATTTAAGCTACAATAGGTAATAATTTATCCAATAATATTTTAAGGATATGGAGTAAAGGGATTTGTAGTGTCCCCAAGGCCGAGCCTCGTCATAGATCATGTTTATGCAAAGAATTGTAAATGTGTTCTATAGGCTGGTGAGCCAAGTGTTGTATAAGTTGTAGGATTATGTGTTTTGTTAGGCCAGGGAGACTAAGTGTTGAAGGCCAGGAGCCTGTTGATGTACTTGTATGTATGCAGATCAATTAATAAAATATAAACACCGACAATGCAGACCGACCATGATGAATGAGTGATGGGGGACTGAGCGTCCACAGAGTGGGAAAGGAACTAGGGGCTGGAAGGTGGGAAAGGGGCTGAGTGATGAACCTAGGGGCTAAGCCTAAGGGGCTTAAGCCTGGGAAATAATATTTTAATATTATTTCCAAAATGAGCCATGAGCATATTATTTTATCCTAAGTCCTTTTTGAAGGACACGTGATTTCCCAAGTGGTGGGAGGAAGGCGTACGGATGGAACGCATGCAGTTCCCAGGGTGACAAGTGTCAACCCTGGTGCATGCAAATAAAACAGATGAAGAAAGCCATGAGGGGGGGTTGGCATCCATTGGATCCGACTGCCTGAGTGAGAGCGGTGTAAGCCAGACTGCAAGAGACCTGCGGGTAATCCTATTACAGAAAAGGAAATCCGTAAAGCCTGTGTTGTCCTGAAGAAATCATGTACACCCATGTCCCGATCTGTGAGTCTGTGTCTGTTCTAGGAAAACCTGGGAGCGCGTTCCTGAACCGGAACCCTGTGTTGAACTCGAGTGGAAGAATCCTTGGTTGTTGGGGAAAAGATGAGCTAGTCTGTGCGTGAAGCCTGTTCCGAAATCATCCCGTGAGATTATCCTGTGACACTTGAACCATTTTGGGAAGCATTTGTCTGTGTTTCCCATGGACTTTTGTGACCACGCAGTACTGGACTGCGTGAGGCTTGTTGGCCTGTGAGTGACTCCTCCAAGTGAGAGAGTGCGCAGAGGGAGAAGAGAACTCCTAGAAGGAACTTGTAGCTTCTATAGAGCCCGGAGACTTCCGGTCCGGTCTGTTCCTGTAACCCAAGTTAAGGGAGACTGGCAGCCGAAGGACTGTCTAGGTGACAGAGAAGGTGCACTCTCCTGGGGTAGAACAGGCATGTGGGGAATGAGGGTCTGTGGGTAGTGAGCGTGGGAGATTCCTGGGAGAGCTTTCTTCCCTGATGATTGTGTATGCCTGAATTCCCTGTAACCTCAGCCTAGCCTAGGATTCCTTACCTTGGGGTGGAGCTCGGTCCCAGCTCGGGGGTGACCCACTGTTGAGCTGATGAACAGTGTGGTCTAAGGCTGGGAGGTTCGTGGAAGGCTTGCACTTGGTTGGTGAATTCTACAGTTGTTCAAAGATAAGTATCTGAACTATGTTTTATCACATTTGGCATGACTGTGCGGTTTATGTATCATGTTTTCCGTTGTGTAAATGAAGTTACTGTTGAATGCTATGGCTTGTTTAATTGTAGTAGTAACTTATATATTTTACTCTGAGAATTAAGTTTGTTTAATTGTGTTAAATGCATGTGGTTATAATTCTTGTACGAATTATGTAAACATTCATGTATAGAATGGTAACTGAGAGGTTTGGAAACCTCGGTAGTGAAAGGGTGCACTACAGAGTGGTATCAGAGCTAAGGTTTCGACACTGAGCCTAGATGGGCCAGTTGAGTGGTCTTTGGATCGAGGGAGAGAGGAGAAATTGTGTTTGAGGGACCAATTTCGGACCCTGGTTTGCTCCGAAGCGTCAAGGGATACTTGACGAGTTTTTAAGCTCAAGATGTTTAGCAGTGTTGTGAAACCGCAGCTGGTATGGTCTATGACGATAGGGAGACAGGTCTCTACACCAATGGTGTTAGAACCGTAGGATCTGTTCAGGAGGGAAGGCGAACCCTTGTAACCGTCAGATCTGGAGAATGTGCACAAGGTTTAAAGCCTTTGGATACTGCACAGGAGTTTAAACTCGGGAGGATCGTGATTCGTAAGATCCCTGTGGGATTACTCGTCAACCGTCCGAGTTGACAGAAGTTGCGCAGGATTTAAGTCCTCGTGGGTAGAGGAGAAGTCCCGGAGAGGCGTCGGGATATTAGAGTCATCGGTGTTTTACTAAGGTAGAGAATCGAGACCTTATGATTCTCGAGATCCCGAGGAGGGATCATAGCCATNTCGACACTGAGCCTAGATGGGCCAGTTGAGTGGTCTTTGGATCGAGGGAGAGAGGAGAAATTGTGTTTGAGGGACCAATTTCGGACCCTGGTTTGCTCCGAAGCGTCAAGGGATACTTGACGAGTTTTTAAGCTCAAGATGTTTAGCAGTGCTGTGAAACCGCAGCTGGTATGGTCTATGACGATAGGGAGACAGGTCTCTACACCAATGGTGTTAGAACCGTAGGATCTGTTCGGGAGGGAAGGCGAACCCTTGTAACCGTCAGATCTGGAGAATGTGCACAAGGTTTAAAGCCTTTGGATACTGCACAGGAGTTTAAACTCGGGAGGATCGTGAGTCGTAAGATCCCTATGGGATTACTCGTCAACCGTCCGAGTTGACAGAAGTTGCGCAGGATTTAAGTCCTCGTGGGTAGAGGAGAAGTCCCGGAGAGGCGTCGGGATATTAGAGTCATCGGTGTTTTACTAAGGTAGAGAATCGAGACCTTATGATTCTCGAGATCCTGAGGAGGGATCATAGCCATAGGATCTCAAGGAGGACATGTGTAAGAATCCTGGAGAGAGTCGGAAATCGGAGAATCGGAGTTCTCGAGCACCTAGAAATCTCGTCACACAAAATCGCGATCCGCGATTTCGCGACAAGATCTGGACCGTTCATATTAGGGAACACATGGCAGAGATATGCCATTGGGGAAAGTCCCGACAAGGAGTAAGTTCATCGTTGTTTGAAGTTCATCGGGAAATTGGGAACCCTGGTGACAAGTGATTCATACACTTTGAAACTCTGAACCCTGAAATCCCGTTGAGCAGTCGATTATGGTCACGGGGTATAGGTCACATGGACCTAACGTAACCGCGAAGGGTTAAAGCAAAAGGCACGTCGGCATATCAAGAATCGGGATATCGGAGATCCCGGAAGCAAAGGTTTCATGCATTGGAAAATCGCGATACGCGATTTCCCGATAAGGCCTAGGAACGTGGGGCCACACCGACTGTCAGGAGGACAGGTGGCAGATTTTAGTGACAGGTGAAAGGACTGTTGACAAGTCAACGACTGGGACCCATCGGGGATCCCGTGAGCGTATGAGCATTGACATTGAAACCACCAAAAACCTGACGGGGTAAGGTGGAGGTCATATAGTATGGTCATGTGGACCAGAGGCTGAGCCAGGAGAGCTAGCCAGTGTAAAAGCACATCAGGAATCGGAGGATCGGAGGTTGTGAATGCATGTGCATCACGACATCACAAATCCCGAAACCCGATAGGAGGATTGATCACGGTCATGGGCAGTGGTCGTATGGTGGAAGTTTAGCCAGGGGGGCTAGCGCACGAAGAGCTCATTGGGAAATTAGAACCCGAAACCCCGACAGGAAGTTGACTGCGGTCATACGGAGGTTGGTCGTATGGTGAGGCTATAGCCAGAGGGCTAGCACGGACGGAGTCCATCGGAAATCAGGAAATTGGGGATTCCGCTGTCAAGAGTTTTGGCACATTTAGATTCGCGAAACCCCGAACCCTGATAAAGGAAAAGGCTGGGGTCACGAGTCAATGGTCACATGATGTAGAGCCCATAGCAGGGGCTACCACGTAAAGGTAGCACATCGGGAAATCGGAAATCGGGGATTCAACC
>JASDQU010221620.1:0-17787 GCA_032191745.1 Picea mariana
TCTCTTATATTGTGCATGGTGTATTGTGGTGTATTGGTGTAACTCTTATACTATTGTTCATTTCTCATTGGATATAGTTGAATGGTTTAATTATAAGTTTAAAAAGGTTTTAAAATTGTACTTGATACTGATTCACCCCCCTCTCAGTATCAACAGCCTTTCCCTTTAGAAGATGCATCCATTTATATATTGGAGAGGAATCCATGATTAGGTTAGGATCTCACTAAATCAAGAGAGATGGGTGAGATCCAAACCGATTAGAAAAAAACTCATCATTGAAGTTTATCTTCTAGAAGGTTCGAGAATTTATTCATTTTTTCCATGTACAAAGGTTGTCGCACCCTTAAACCTTAGCAAAAAGCGACATTGGCACACCTTCTAGTGATGTAGAGTGAAACAAGTGAATTTGTCACACCTTGCTAGAAAGAAACAAGCGAAAATCTTGTAATTTAGGGATTTTTTAGACTTGATCCTTCCCAAGAATACTTTCTCTCAAATTTCTTCCAAAGTTCTATGCTTTAGATGTCTGAGAATAGGCAGTATCACTTGTTGCGACAAAATGTTGTATAATAATAAGAGATGAGATAATATTATCCTAATACTATATCTCCTTGATATATACATAGGATACAAAGGGATACGATTATGATGAAAGGGTGCAATGAAGGGTTCTAGCCAACCTACTAGAAATTTAATAATTCAATATATAGGGCTTAATAAGGGGTTTTATACATAACATGGGGATTTATCTAGGGATTAACACTACTCCATCAGAAGTTTGTTCCAAATATTATACTACAACTCCTATTGTGCTCCAAAGTTCTAAGTTTCGCACTGCTCTTTCTTGCAAAACTTGTTACATCATGGTGGACCATATCGGATCTCTTATATTTCAATATGATGTTGTAAAGAGTATGTAATTATTAGGTAAGTGCATGTGTTCTTATTTTTTTTTATTTAACCTAAATTGATTAGATTTTATGGATTTGTATTTGAAAATCCACTTAGGCCTTTGTCCTTTCTCCTCACTTTTTTGCATTTCTCTAGGGTGGACAGTCTCTTAAATATGAGGGGAAATACCATCACCTTTACATCCCATAACCATCCCTTTCTATTTTTGTTCATCTCCACTCCAATATCCATGCATAAGAAGGATTCAAAGTTGCCAACAAGAGAAAAAGAATCCCCTACTACCACATTGTTGATGTTTTTGTAGTTGCAGGAGGTATTAACCTCCATGTGTAACCTTTGACTTAGAATAGAATATTCAAGAAGCAAGTGAACCATTAAACAGATGGAAACCATAGAAGAGAAGTCATACTCAAGAGAATAACAATAAAGTAATAGAAGGATCCAAAAAGAGAAGTCGGCCCCACTAAGTAAATTCACTTGGACATGATAGTATAAATAAGGAGGTGCATATATCATTTGTACTCACTCTCACTCACTTAGCAAGAAGGGCACAAGTCTAAGGAGAAGTTGTAGTAGGAGTTAGTGTGTAAGTCTAAGGATATGCAACTGCAACAGAAGGAGGTGTAAGTCTGGAGAGAGTAGTGCAGTAGTTGTCATGGAGTATTCCCATTCTTTTTGATATTTCTCTTGGTGTAAGGTACGCTATATTTGTATGGTTATTGTGTTGTTGTTTTTGTAGTTTTGTGGCTAGGGTTTATCTGTTGGTTCTGGAGTAGGATTTTCAGAATTATTCTAAGTAAAGGTTAATGTGCTCGGGGGTGGAATATGTGAATTAATATGGTTGGGTGACAATGATGTGACATTTTCTATGGTTAAACGAGCATACCAAAATTTAAACATGGTATCAGAGCTAGTTTCCTTCATAACAATCTAACCACTGGAAGGAAGATACTAAGATTCCCCCATTGTCAATCTCATTGAGCACTTACTGAACTCACTAAGAAGATCACCTAAGTAGGGCGCATCTCTTTCCTAGATCAAATCTGCAAATTTATGAAGTTGAGAAATTAGGGTTTCCTCATAAAACCTTAGGTTTGTAGTGTCAATTCCTTTGTGCCAGTTCCTTCGTGCCAGTTCCTTCATGCCAACTCCTTTGTTATAGTTCGTTTGTGCTAGTTCCATCATTCCATTTGTAGTGCCAATTGCAGCACCAGTTGCAATAACAGTTACAGTGAAATTTTTTGTGAATTATTGGGACTAGATTTTGGTTTTCCTAGTGCACCTTACCCTAGCGCATCTCTGGCTATCCTCATATTTCAAGTTGGAGCACCTTGAAATTTTTAGTTTCATCATTTCTTGTCGATGTTTTCGAATGGTGCCACTCCCTATTGTTGTTTTTAATTATTGTCGGAGCTATGTACTTGTATATGTTTAAAATGTATCATTATCTTAAGGGTATTTGTAGGAGAAGGGATATTTTTTCCAAACAATAATCGTAGATCTAGAGGGATCTCAGATCTAACACATTCAAAGGAACATTGCACTCTAGGTTTGATTACTTTGATATGACCCTACCTGTTATGGAATTATTTTGATCTTATGAACATCTAGTTGTATTTTGATATATTGAAGTTATGATTGTTATACTAACTCTTAGTCAAAGTTAAAGTTATAAGCTGACTCCAAGGTATTATATTGATCAATATTGAGATATTCAAGTTTACTTGCACTATATTCCCTAACTCATAATTTTGTCAAGAAAGCATATTGTCTTAGTATAGGGGACAGGTTGGAGAGAATACTTGTCATATTGAAGAAGAATCAGAAGGAAATAAACAACACTCGTTCTTGAATATAAGACTCTAGGTTCTAGGTTTGATTGATTAAATTAATAATTTTCCAATTTGCACATATCAAGTTTGATAATTTCTACATTATAGTTGTGACGACAATCCTTGAAAGGTTCCATTACTATTATATACAATGAATACCTAGTCGCATGTGAGTATTATTGATTGTTGTACTTGTTTTCAAGATGAACTAACATATACTATAGGAGATACTGCTATTTTTTCTTCCAGACAGGTCACCTTGGTAATGATATATTGATTACCATGAAATTGTCATTTATTCTTGTTAACATAAATATGTTCTTATCAAAATGTTATTATATTATAAATACGTTTGCTCTTGTTTATCTTCTCTAAAGAAGGTTATATTATAAATTCCATGGAGGTTACCATGGAGATGATCCAGGTCGATATCATTGGCCACCCACCTATTCCAACTGGATCAAAACACTCTTCTGGCAATTTACTATTTTTAGCAGTTTTTCGGTTCCTAAACTTCCAGGGGCATTTTAAGTGCCTAAATGATTTTTTTGGGGATCGAGCACCTCAATGATAGAAAAAGGCTTTGATTGAGCCCCCAAAATGAATCTCCTCAATGATACCTTTCCAACAAGATATTGTGCACCCCAAATAGAGATCGTATGCCAAAGTTACGCCCTCAAGAAGTTGATACACCAAACTACCCAAAACGAGGTGTTACACATCAAAATGATACACTTAAGTAACTCACCCTAAGTGTCGCAGGTGTCGTAAAAGTTTCATATGCACTTTGCTAAGTTTGGCATACACCTTGACACCATAAAAGAACATTTTCCACAATCCCTAGTCAATGTGGTAAAGAAATATATCATATGAAGTATTCATTATTATTCATATGAAGGTCAAAATATTATGTGCACATTAATTATTTATTAATATTCATAAAAAGGAAATTAATTTAGTGTGAGAATCCACCTCACATTTAGTTTCCTAATCTCAAGGAGAGTTTTAGAATCTCATGGATGGTTGAGATATTTTCTAAAACCAAAATCCTAATTTGGTGGAGCTTGAGAGATATTTCCTTCTTAAAATCCTTGAGAGATATTTTCTCCCTAAAAATCTTGGAGATCCCATTTTAGTGGATCTAGTGAGTGATATTCTCCATGGTGGTTAAGCCTCCAAATCCAATATAATGAGGGATTTCAGTGAAGAATATGAGGAAGCTTGGAGATATTAGACTTATGATCGTGGGATTCATGCAAGGGTTGGACGAAGAGAGCTTCGAGGAGTTGCAGTTGACATCATTCATGGTCTATAAGTTTTCTTTGTTCTCATTTAATACACTTGGTTTATTTCCTTCAAGTATGTAGTTTCATGTGCATGTGTATGTTTAATTTTATTTTCATGGATGAATTTTATTTGCCTAATCCATTAGAGTAGAAGGAATTTATTTGTTTCTTGTTGTTCATTGCAGGTATTGATTTGCGCCAGGAATTGGATCAATCTTGTAGATAGGAGCAGCTAGGAAAAACATCGTAAACAAAGTACATCCTACTTTACCTTCTCCTCTCTTTTTCGATAGTAAAAATGAGCTTATAGGAATGGTAGTTTCCAAATGATTGTTTTTTTCTTGGTATAGCGGACAGTAATCCAAGGGAAAATTCACCTGTCCTAGGGGAGTATTTTTGTAACACGCGGTCCACAAAACTATTGGATTTTTATATTCTGTGGTTAGGGTTTTGGATTTTCTTTATGTTATAAATGCATTTGGAGCCTCATTGTAACAATCATATTCTGCCGAATGTGAGTATCCATGACATCTCTTCTCAGAGATAAGCTTCCACCATTCTAGTGAGTCTTTCACTCTGTATTTTTATAGTCTTGTACATTTCACTCATTAATAGAAATTGTGTATTACTGTATCTCTATGTTTATGGTTATATTTATGATATATCTTTGTTATATTATTGGATCCCTTTCAATATCTATGTATATTTCTATGTTATATCTCCACTCTCATTTCGTGCCAAAAATAATTCGGACCAATGGTATCAGAGCAAGCTACTCTTGATCATTTTTTTCTGTGCATGTCCCCGACGAGGTCTGAGTATAGCAATTTGGGTCTAGATCTTGTATCTCTTGAGGACAATCTCTCTTGCACACCCAATAAACCCTCCATGGTGGGGAAAAAAAATGACATAGTAGACGATTTTATTAATCTATTTCTTGAGCAAGCTCTCACATGATAGAGGGACAAAATGATGGAGAATTTTACCCACATCCTTCAAATCATGTCGATAAAAACTGGCATGTCTTAATCAAGTGGCCACTTTGGAGGCACCTCTCCTTTCAAGGTACAAGTTAATTTTGATATTCCCATATTTGAAGGACATATAGATGCGGATTCCCTAGAAAAATGGTTAAATCTGCTAGAAGGTTATTTCTCTGTTCACAATTTTTTTGACTGGGAAAAGATCAAATTCGCCCTCCTTAAATATCTCCCCCATGTCAAAAATTGGTGGGAAACTTACTGAGATCGAAGTTCCAAAGATGATTTTGGAATATATGGGGTCGAGCCCACTCAAGAATTTTTTGTGGATGCGGTCAAGGAACAATATTACCTTGTTGGTAATTATGATGACCAGTACATGAGATGGACCATGATGTGTCAAGAGATGGGCCAAGCAGTGTTAGATTTCACCAACACCTTTCATACCTTGCGCACCAAGCTGGGTATCAAATATTGTGAGTGGCATTTGGTTATGAAATATCATGGGGCTCTACACAGGTACATCCAAAATTAAATGGAGTTTCTCGACATCTCATCGCTGGGAGATTCCTATCGATATTCTTTCACAATCGAGAAGAAATTTAGGAACCAGAAGAAACAAGAGTTCAGGTCTACAAATCCACAACAACCAAAGTATGATAAATATGGACCTAAAAAACAGCCTCTCGAAAACTAGTCCAAGCCACCTGAAAAGAAGGGTCATGGGAAGATGAACAAGGACACTGGAAAGTGGTGTGATTTCCACAAAATCCCCTAGCACAACAATAATAAATGTTGCCAAAAACAATCATTTTGGTTGAGATCAAAGAAAAGGATTTTAACCCCGATTTGGAATCTGATAAAGAAATTAATGGGAGAACACATATCATCGAAGCAAACCCCAATGTTATTGTCGTGACTGCAACAATTCAACCAGAAGAACACCAAGATCCTGAATACAGGGAGCGCCTCTTTCATTCACATATGTGGGTAAAGGGGAATTGTTGCATTTCATTGTTGATAGCGGAAGATAGAAAAACCTCATCTCAACAGAGGTCATCAAACAGTTGGGATTTTTGAAAACACCACACCTGCAGCCATAAAACATCGGATGGATTTTCCTAGGATGAGATCTTTATGTCATCCAACAATGTCAATTTTCATATGACATCCATCCCTTCAAGGATGAGGTATTATGTGATGTTTCCTCGCAGTATGTTTGTGATGTTTTTTTGGGTCAGCGATATATATGGAAGTGCCATGTTATTTATGAGTCTCTACCCCGTAGTGTCATTTTTTCTCTGGGGGTTCATCTCTACATAATACCAGAGGTAGTTCCAACTACTTTCCCACCTAAACATTGTCACAAGGTAGTATCTCATACTACAAAATTCAGCTTCTTCATAATCTGTTCAAAAGATGAACAAAAAGACACTACATCCACTGCAGTCTCAGTCCAAGCACCTTTAGAATTGAAGAAACACACAAGGATTCCTTATACACAAAGTCATATCATGTATCCATACTAGTTAAAAAGGTCCAACCCTTCCAGCAACATTTTTGTGATAGCCTTCAACAGGCTAAGTAGTGCAACTTCTCCAGCAAGGTAAGGAACTCATCAAGATGCAGATTCAACAAATGCTTTTCCCTCTCCCCCTAGAACTCAACCCAATGGATACCATTACTTCATAAGGAGGTAGGTTTCATCTAGGTTTATATCAGTGGCCACCCACCTATTCCAACTATCTCAAAACAGTCTTCTCGAAATTTACTATTTTTAGCATTTTTTTGGTTCCTAAACTTTTGAGGCCATTTTGAGGGCCTAATTGAAGTTTTTTGGGGATAGAGAACCTTAATTATGGACAAAGGCTCTAATAGAGCCTCCAAAATGAATCTCCTCTATGATACCTTTCCAACGAGTTAACGTGCACCCAAAACATAGATCGTATGCCAAAGTTACGCCTTCGGGAAGTTGATACACCAAACTACCCAAAACGGGGTCCACAAAATTGTTGGCTTTCATCTTCCAGGGTTAGGGTTTTGGATTTTATTTATGTTAAAAATGAATTTGGAGCCTCATTGTAACAATAATATTCTTGTGAATGTGGGTATCCATCACATCTCTTCTCAGAGATAAGTTTCCACCATTCTAGCGAGTCTTTCACTTTGTATTCTTATAGTCTTGTACATTTGGCTCATTAACAGAAATTGTGTATTTCTATATCTCTGTGTTTATGGTTATATTTATGATATATCTCTATTATATTATGGAATTCATTTCAATATCTCTATCTATTTCTGTGTTATATCTCCACTCTCATTTCGTGCCGAAAATAATCCAAATCAGTGGTATCAGAGCAAGCTGCTCTTGATCATTTTTTTTCAGTGCATGATCCCAATGAGGTTTGAGAATAGAAATTTGGGTCTCGAGATTGTCTCTCTTAAGGAAAATCTATCTTTCACACCCAATAAACCCTCCACAGTGGAAGAAAATAAAAAATACAAAGCAGATGATTCTATGAATATGTTGTTTGAGCAAGCTCTCATGCAATAGAGGCATGAAATGATGGAGAATTTTTCCCACATCCTTCAATGCCTGTCGATAACAACTGGTGCTTCTTCATCAAGCAGCCACTTTGGAGGAACCTCTCCTTTGAAGGTACAAGTTAATTTTTATATTCTCATATTTGAAGGACAGATAGATGCAAATGCCCTAGAAAAATGGCTAAATCTACTAGAAGGTTATTTCTCTGTTCACAATTTTTCCGACAAGGAAATTATCACCTTCATCCTTCTTAAAGATCTCCCCCATGTCAAACATTGGTGGAAAACTTTCAGGGAGAAAATTTCCACAGAGGAGTTTGGAATATATGGGGTCGAGCCCACTTGAGATTTTTTTGTGGATGTGGTCAAGGAACAATATTACCCTGTTGGCAATTATGATGACCAGTAAATGAGATGGACCACGCTGGATCAAGAGAGGGGCCAAGCAGTGTCGGATTTCACCAACACCTTTCATACGGTGGGGCTCTACACAGGTACATCCATACTGAAATGGAGTTTCTGGACAGGTCATCATTGGGAGTTTCCTGTCTATATGTTGTCAAAATTGAACAGAAACTTAGGCACCAGAACAAACGGGATTTTGGGTCTGCAAATCCGCAACAAAAAAAGTATGATAAAGACGAACCTAACAAACAGCCTCCCGAAACCATTCCAAGCCACTAGAAAATAAGGGTCACGAGAAGACGAAGAAGGACATTGTAAACTGGTATCATTTCCACAAATTCCCATGGCACAACACTGATAAATGTCACTCAAAAAAATCATTGGTGGTCAAGATCAAAGAAAAGGAGTTGAACCCTGATTCAGAAACTTATTCAAAAAATAATCGGAGAAGACAGATCATCGACGTAGACCCAACTTCTATTGTCGCGACCGCAATAATTCATCCAGAAGAACCAGCATATCCTAAAGAGGGGGAGTGCCTCTTTCATTCATAGATGTGGGTAAATGGGACCCCGTTGCATTTCATTGTTGATAGCGTAAGCCAGAAGAACCTCATCTTAGAAGAGGTCATCAAACAGTTGGTATTGTCGACAACACCACACCCACAACCATACAACGTTGGGTTCCTTTTCCAAGGATGATATCTTTGTGTCATCTAGCAATGTCATTTGGCATACGACATCCATCCATTCAAGGATGAGGTATTATTTGATGTTTCCTCATTGGATGTCTGTGATGTTCTTTTGGGACAGCCATATATGTGGAAGCACCATGCTATTTATGAGTCTCGACCCCGTAGTGTCATTATTACTCTAGGGGGTCATCTCTATAGGGTACCATAGGTAGTTCTGATTATTGTCCCACCTAAACAGTGTTGCAAGTATCTCATACTACAAAATTTAGCTTCTTCACAATTTGTTCAAAAGGTGAACAAAAGGACACTACAACCACTGCAACCTCAGTCCAAGCACCTTATGTCTAGCAGAAGCAGGTCGAAAAGACTAAAGAAAATCACAAGGATTCCTTCTGCACAAATTCATCTCATGTATCCAGACTGGTTAAAAAGGTAAAACCCTTCTAGCCACAATTTTGTGACATACTTCAACAAGCTAAGCAGCGCAACTTCTCCAGCAAGGCAAGCAGCTCATGAAGTGAAGATTCAAAAAATAATTTTCCCTCTCCCTTGGACACTCAATGTAATGGATACCATTTCTTCATAAGGATGGAGTATTGATCCTAGTGGATATCAGTGGCCACCGACCTATTCCATCTGGCTCAAAATGTTTTTTTGTTAATTTACTATTTTTAGCAGTTTTTCAGTTCCTAAACTTTCGGGGGCATTTTGAGGGCCCAATTGAAGTTGTTTGGGATCGATCACATCAATAATTTCCAAAGTATTTGATTGATCCCCTAAAATGAATATTATCTAAGATACCTTTCCAACAGACTATCCTGCACCCCAAACGGAGATCGTATGCCAAAGTTATGCCCCCTAGAAATTGATACACCAAACTACCCAAAACGGGGTCCACGAAACTGTTGGATTTTCATCTTCCAAGGTTAGGGTTTTGGATTTTATTTATGTTAAAAATGACTTTGGAGCCTCATTGTAACAATCATCTTCTTTTGAATGTGATTATTCTTCACATCTTTTCTCATAGATAAGCTGCCACCATTTTAGAGAGTCTTCACTCTGTATTTTTACAATCTTGTACATTTCGCTCATTAATAGAAATTGTGTATTATTGTATCTCTATGTTTATGGTTATATTTTTTTATACATATTTTTTCTATCATTGTCTCCCTTTCAATATATTTTTATATTTCTGTGTTATATCTCCGCTCTCATTTCGTGCTGAAAATAATCCGGATTAGTGGTATCAAAGTAGGCTGCTCTTGATCATTTTTTTCAGTGCATTTCCCTAACGAGGTCTAAGTATAGCAAGTTGGGTCTCGATCTTGTCTCTCTTGAGGACAATCACTCTCTCAGACCCAAGAAACCCTCCATGGTGCAAGAAAATAAAAAAGACAGAGCAAACAATTCTATTAATTTGTTGCTTGAGCAAGCTCTCACACGATAGAGGGACGAAATGATGGAGAATTTTTCCCACATCCTTCAACGCCTACCGATAACAATCAGTGAATATTCATCAACAAGCCACTTTGGAGGCACCTCACCTTTCAAGGTACACGTTAATTTTGATATTCTCATATTTGAAGGACAAATAGATGCAGATGCCTTAGAAAAATGGTTAAATATACTAGAAGGTTCTTTCTTTGTTCACAATTTTTCCGACAAGGAAAAGATCACCTTCACCCTCCTTAAATATCTCCCCTATGTCAAACATTGGTGGGAAACTTATTGGGAGAAAATTTCCACAGAGGAATCTGGAATATATGGGGTCGAGCCCACTTGGGATTTTTTGCGGATGTGTTCAAGGAATAGTACTAACCAGTTGGTAACTATGATGACCAGTATATGAGATGGACCATGTTGCATCAAGAGAGGGGCCAAGCAGTGTCGAAGTTCACCAACACCTATTATACCTTGCACACCAAGCTGGGTATCAAATATTCTGAGCATAATTTGGTTCTGAAATACCGTGGAGCTCTACACTGGTACATCCAAACTGAAATGGAGTTTTTGGACATCTCATCATTGGGAGTTGCCTATAGATATGCTATCAAAATCGAGTATAAATCTAGGCACCATAACAAATGGGAGTTCAAGTCTACAAATCCACAACAACCAAAGTATGATAAATATGGCCCTAAAAAGCTTCCTCCCGAAAACTAGTCCAATCCATAGAAAAAGAAGGGTCATGAAAAGACGAAGGACACTCGAAAGTGGTGTGATTTCCACAAAATCCCCTGGAACAACATGGATGAATGTAACTCAAAACAATCATTGGTGGCTGAGATCAAAGAAAAGGAGTTGAACCTTGATTCATAATCTGATTTAGAAAATATTGGGAGAAGACATATCATCGATGCAGACCCCACTGCTACTGTCATGACCGCAACAGTTCAACCAGAAGAACCAGCAGATCCTTAAGAGGGGGAGCGCCTCTTTCATTCATAGATGTGGGTAAAGAGGACGCCGTTGCATTTCATTATTGATATCAGAAGCCAAAAGAACCTCATCTCAGCAGAGGTTTTCAAATAGTTGGGATTGTCGAAAACACCACACCCACAACCATACAACATCGGGTGGATTCACTAGGGACAATATCTCAGTGTCAGCCAGTAGTGTCGATTTCTATACGACATCCAACCATTAATGGATGAGGTATTATGTGATGTTACCCTGTTGTATGTCTGTGATTTTCTTTTGGGTCTTCCATATATGTAGAAGTGCCATGTTATTTATGAGTCTCGACCTCGTAGTGTCATTGTTACTCTGGGGGTCATCTTTACATGATACCAAAGGTAGTTGTGACTATTGTCCCACCTAAACATCATCGCAAGGTATTATCGCATACTACAAAATTCATCTTCTTCACAATCTGCTCAAAAGGTGAATAGAAGGACACTACAGCCACTGCAGCCTCAGTCCAAGAACCTTCTGTCCAACAGAAGAAGGTCGAAAATATTGAAGAAAAGTGCAAGGATACCTTCTGCACATAGTCATCTCATGTATCTAGACTATTTAAAAATTACCAACCCTTCCAGAAATAGGTCCGTGACATCCTTGAACAAGCTAAGCAACACAACTTCTCCAGCAAGGAAAGCAGCTCAAGAAGATGCAGATTCAACAAACCCTTTTACCTCTCCCCCGGGAACTCAATGCAATGGAGACCATTGCTTCCTAAGGAAGGAGGATTGATTCAGTTGGATATCGGTGTCCACCCACCTATTCCAACTGGCCCAAAATAGTCTTCTGACAATTTAATATTTTAAGTAGTTTTTTGGTTCCTAAACTTTCGAGGCCATTTTGAGGGCCTAAAAGAATTTTTTTGGGGATCGATCACCTCAATGATAGCCATAGGCTTTTATTGAACCCCCAAAATGAATATTCTTGACAATACCTTTCCAAAGAGCTCTCGTGCACCCCAAACGAAGTTCGTATTCCAACGTTACACCCTCGGGAAGTTGATACACCAAACTACCCAAAATGGGGTCCACAAAACTATTGGATTTTCATGTTCCGGGGTTAGGGTTTTGGATTTTCTTTATGATAAAAAGGCCTTTGGAGCCTCATTGTAACAATCATCTTCTTGTGAATGTGAGTATCTATCACATCTCTTCTCAGAGATAAGCTGCAACCATTCTAGCGAGTCTTTCACTCTGTATTTTTACAGTCTTGTACATTTTGCTCATTAATAGAAATTGTGTATTACTCTATCTCTCTATTTATGGTTATATTTCTAATATATATTTGTTATATTATTGGATCCCTTGTAATATCTCTGTATATATTTTTGTTATATCACCTCTCTCATTTTGTGCAGAAAACAATATGGATCAGTCGTATCAGAGCATGTTGCTCTTGATTATTTTTTCATTGCATGTCCCCGACGAGGTTTGAGTATAGCAAGTTGGGTCTCGCGCTTGTCTCTCTTGAGGATAATTTCTCTCACATGCCAAATAAACCCTCCATGGTGGAATAAAATAAAAATGACAGAGAAGATGATTCTATTAATTTGTTTCTTGAGGAAGATCTCATATGATAGAGGGACAAAATGATGGAGAATTTTTCCCACATCCTTCAACACTTGCCAATAACAAATGGCACGTATTCATCAAGAGACCACTTTGGAGGCACCTCACCTTTCAATAAACAAGTTAATTTTGATATTATCGTATGTGAAGGACAAATAGATGTAGATTCCCTAGAAAAATGGTTAAATATGTTAGAAGGTTATTTTTTTGTTCACAATTTTTTTGATAGGGAAAATATCACCTTTTCCCTCCTTAAAGATCTCCCCCATGTTAAACATTGGTGGGAAACTTACTGGGAGAAAAGTTCCACAGAGTCTGGAATATATGGGGTTGATCCCACTTGGGATTTTTTTGTGTATGCGGTCAAGGAACAATATTACCTTGTTGGTAACTATGATGACCAGTAGTTGAGATGGACCACGCTGCGTCAAGAGAGGGGCCAAGAAGTGTTGTAGTTCACCAACAAAATTCATACCTTGCGCACCTAGCTAGGTATCAAAGATTCTAAAGGACATTTGATTATGAAATACCATGGGGCTCTACATAGGTACATCCAAACTGAAATAGAGTTTTTGGGAATCGCATCATTGGGAGATGCCTATCGATATGTTGTCAAACTTGAGAAGAAATTTAGGCACAAGAACAAAAGGTAGTTCGGGCTTGAAAATCCACAACAACCAAATTACAATAAATGTTTCTCTAAAACACATCCTCCCAAAAATCAATCCAAGCCACAGGAAAAGAAGGGTCATGGCAAGATGAAGGACACTGGAAAGTGGTGTGATTTCCACAAAGTCCCCTAGAAAAACACTGATGAATGTCGCTAAAAACAATCATTGGTGGTCGATATCAAAGAAAAGGAGTTGAACCTCGATTTAGAATCTGATTCAGAAAATAATTGGAGAAGACAGATCATCGACGCAAACCCCACTACTATTTTCGCAACCTCAACAATTCAACCAGAAGAACCAGAACATCCTAAAGAGGGGGAGATCCTCTTTCATTCATAGATGTGGGTAAATGGGACCCTGTTGCGTTTCAATGTTGATAGCAGAAGCCAAAAGAACATCATCTCAGCAGAGATCGTCAAACAGTTGAGATTGTTGACAACACCACACTCGCAACCATACAACATCGGGTGGCTTCTCCAGGGATGAGATATTTGTGTCAGCTAGTAGTTATGATTGTCATATGGAATCCATCCCTTCAAGGATGATTTATTATGTGATGGTTCCCCATTGGATGTATGTGATTTTCTTTTGGGATAGCCATATATGTGGAAGCACCATGCTATTTATAAGTCTTGACCTTGTAGTCTCATTTTTACTCTGGTGGGTCATCTCTATAGGATACCAGAGGTAGTTCTGACTATTGTCCCACCTAAACAGTTTCACAAGGTAGTATCTCATACTACAAAGTTCATCTTCTTCACATTTTATTCAAAAGGTGAACAGAAGGACACTACAACCACTATAGCCTCAACCCAAGCACCTTATGTCCAACAGAAGTAGGTCGACAAGATTGAAGCAAAGCATAAGGATTCCTTCTGAAAACATTCATCTCATGTAGCTAGACTGGTTTAAAAGGTCCAACCCTTCCATCCATAGGTTCATGACAACCTTCAACAAGTTAAGCAATTCAATGTCTCCAGCAAGGCAAGCAACTCATAAAGATATAGATTTAGCAAACTTTTTTCCCTCTCCCCCAGGAACTCATTGAAATGGATATCATTGCTTCCTAATGAGGTAAGATTGATCCAGGTGGATATCGGTGGCCACCCACCTATTCCAACTATCTCAAAACAATCTTTTGGAAATTTACTATGTTTAGTAGTTTTTCGGTTCCTAAACTTCTGGGGCCATTTTGAGGCCCTAAATGAAGTTTTATTGGAATATAGCACTTCAATAAAATCCAAAGTCTCTAATTTAATCCCCAAAATGAATATTATTGACGATACCTTTCCAATGAGCTATCGTGCACCCCAAACGAGGACCGTATGCCAAAGTTGCACCCCTGGGAAGTTGATATGCCAAATTACCCAAAACGGGGTCCACAAAATTGTTGGATTTTCATCTTCCGAGGTAAGGGTTTTGGATTTTATTTATGTTAAAATGGCCTTTGGAGCCTCATTTTAACAATCATCTTCTTTCAAATGTGATTATTCATCACATCTTTTCTCATAGATAAGTTGTCACCATTCTAGCGAGTCTTTCACTCTGTATTTTTACAGTCTTGTACATTTCGCTCATTAATAGAAATTGTGTATTACCGTATCTCTGTGTTTATGTTTATATTTATGATATATCTCTATTATATTATTTGCCCCATTGAAATATATCTGTATATTTTTGTTTTATATATCCTCTCTCATTTCGTGCTGAAAATAATCCAAATCAGCGGTATCAAAGCAGGCTGCTCTTGATCCTTTTTTTCAGTGCATGGCCCCAATGAGGTTTGAGTATAGCAAGTTGGGTCTCGATATTTTCTCTCTTGAGGAAAATCGCTCTCCCATGCCCAAGAAACCATCCATGGTTGAATAAAATAAAAATGATAGAACAGACGATTCTATTAATCTGTTTCTTGAGAAATATCTCACGCAGTAGAGGGACGAAATGATGGAGAATTTTGTCCACATCCTTCAACGCTTGTCGATAACAACTAGAGCGTCTTCCTCAAGTGGCCAATTTGGAGGAACCTCACCTTTCAAGGTACAATTTAATGTTTATGTCCCCTTATTTGAAGGACAGATAGATGCACATTGCCTAGAAAATGGTTAAATATGATGGAGGGTTATTTCTTTGTTCACAATTTTTCCTACAGGGAAAAAATCACCTTGGCCCTCCTTAAATCTCCCCCCATTTCAAACATTGTGGGAAACTTACAAGGAGAAAAGTTCCATAGAGGAGTATGGAATATATGGGGTCGATCCCACTTGGGATTCTTTTGTGTATGCATTTAAGGAACAATATTACCCTATTGGTAACTATGATGACCAATACATGAGATGGACCACACTGTGTCAAGAGAGGGGCCAAGCAATTTTAGAGTTCACCAACACCTTTCATACCTTGCGCACCAAGATGGGTATCAAATATTCTGAGTCGAATTTGCTTCTTAAATATCATGGGGCTCTACATAGGTACATCCAAACTGAAATGGAGTTTCTGGACATCTCATCGTTGGGAGCTACCTATTGATATGTTGTCAAAATCGATAAGAAATTTTGGCACTAGAACAAACAGAGTTTGGTTCTACAAATCCGCAAAAACCAAAGTATGATAAATACGACCCTAACAAATAGCTTCCTGAAAGCCAATTCAAGCCATAAGAAAGCTCATCTAACACCGAGAAGATCGGTGTTAGATGNAACTGGTGTGATTTCCACAAAATTCCCTAGAACAACAATGATGAATGTCTCTCAAAAAAATCAGTGGTGGTCGAGATCAAAGAAAAGGAGGTGAACCCCGATTCATAATCTGATTCATAAAATAATAGGATAAGAAATATCATCGATGCAGACCCCACTGCTACTGTCGCGAGCACAACAATTCAACCAGAAAAACTAGTAGATCCTAAAGAGGGGGGGGCACCTATTTCATTCACATCTGTGGGTAAGCGGGACCCCGTTGCATTTCATTGTTGATAGAGGAATCCATAAGAACCTCATATGAATAGAGGTCATCAAACAGTTGGGATTATCAACAACATCACACCTACATCCATACAACATCAGGTGGCTTTTCCAAGGATGAGATATCTGTGCCAGCCAGCAGTGTCAATTGTCATACGGCATCCATCCCTTCAAGGATGAGGTATTATGTGATTTTTCCCCATTGGATGTTTGTGATGTTCTTTTGGGCTAGCCATATATGTGGAAGCGTCGTGATATTTATGAGTCTCAACCCTGTTGTGTCATTTTTACTCTGGGGATCATCTCTACAGGATACCAAAGATAGTTTTGACTAATGTCCCACCTAAACAGTGCTGCAAGGTAGCATCTCATACTAAAAAATTTAGCTTCTTCACAATCTGTTCAAAAGGTGAACAAAAGGACACTACAACCACTACAGCCTCAGTCCAAGCACCTTTTGTCCAGTAGAAGCAATTCAACAAGATTGAATAAAAGATCAAAATTTTCTTCTACAAACAATCATATCATGTAGCCAGACTGGTTAAAAAGGTCCAAACTTTCCAGCTACAGGTTTGTGACAACCTTCAACAAGCTAAGCAGCGCAACTTCTCCAGTAAGGCAAGCAGCTCATCAAGATGCATATTTAGCAAACCCTTTTACCTCTCCCTTGGGCACTTAACGCAATGGATACCATTGCTTCCTAAGGAAGGAGGATTAGTCCAAGTGGATATCGGTTTCCACCAACCTATTCCAACTAGCTCAAAATAGTCTTCTCGCAATTTACTATTTTAAGCAGTTTTTCGGTTCCTCAACATTCGGGGCCATTTTGAAGGCCTAAATGATTTTTTTTTGGGATCAAGCAATTCAATGATGGCCTAAGACTCTTTTAGGGCCCCCAAAATGAATCTCCTCAATGATAACAATTGACGCATCTTCATCAAGCGTCCAATTTGGAGGCACCTTGACTTTCAAGGTACAAGTTAATTTTGATATTCCTATATTTGAAGGATAGATAAATGCAGATGCCCTAGAAAAAAGGTTAAATATGCTAGAAGGTTATTTCTTTGTTCACAATTTTTTCGATAGGGAAAATATCACCTTATCCCTCCTTAAATATCTTTCCCATGTCAAACATTGGTGGGAAAATTACTGGGGGAAAAGTTGTAAATTCTAACCTTGTACAATATCTACTGCAAACTGATATTAAGAAAAGAACAAAAAAGATACAATGGAAAATACAAACATTACACAGAGATTTTTCACCTGGAAACCCAAACCGGGAAAACCAACATATATTATATTGATACACTTGTATTACATTGTTTACAATACAATATACATATAGGATCCAGCGGCATCCAAAACCCTAACCCAATGACCTGGATTAGTCCAAAACCCTAATTCCTTAACCGGAAATAGAAAACCATCGGCAAAAACCATGTGTCGAAAACCACCTAATATCATGTGGTCCCGGA
>JASDQU010221622.1:25109-38370 GCA_032191745.1 Picea mariana
CCGGTCCTACGAGGCCTCGGCTCAGGTAATAGATCACGTATTCAGAAAATGAATCATCTTCCTGAACTAAAACCATGCCTATGGTTGACTTTGCGGCAGCCAGATATAATAGGAAATCCTTGTTATAATTTGGTGGCCATAGCAGAGGTGCAGTTGTAAGGGCATGTTTCAATGCGTCAAAGGAGTGCTGCGCGGCTTCGTCCAAGAGAAAAGGAACGTCTTTCTTCAGTAAACACATGAAGCCCTTAGTGATTCCAGCATAGTAGGCGATGAAGCGTCGTAAGAAGTTCACCTTACCTTGAAGACTCTGAAGTTCTAAAATTGTGCGTGGGGGGGGCAACTGGACTATTGCCTCCACCTTAAGAGGATCCACCATGATCCTCGTGGTTGAAATGATGAAACCTAACAAATGTCCTGACGTGACGCAAAAGCTACACTTGTTGGGATTCAAGCGAATCTGGAAGTAGCGACAGCGCTCAAAGATTAGTCGGAGGTGCGTAGGATGATCCTTTTTCTTGTGAGAGCGTGATGTTAAATCATCTAGATATGCCTCGACTATATGTTTGAGGTCATGAAACACAAAAGACATGGCCCACTGGAAAGTGGCTCCAGCATTTTTGAGACCAAAAGGCATTTTTTGATAGGCGAATGTACCCCACGGACAAATGAATGTCGTTTTGTGTTGGTCCTCCGGTTTGATTTGGATTTGGTTATAGCCCGAAAAACCATCCATGAATGAAAAGGCTTCACAACCCGCGCACTCATCAATG
This sequence comes from Picea mariana, assembly GCA_032191745.1. Classification (NCBI taxonomy): domain Eukaryota; kingdom Viridiplantae; phylum Streptophyta; class Pinopsida; order Pinales; family Pinaceae; genus Picea; species Picea mariana. Next base: position 25,880 of record JASDQU010221622.1, read on the forward strand.
ATCTGGTCGATGAATGGGGTTGGATAATTGTCTTTTGGACATGCCTTGTTCAAATCATGGAAATGGGTATAGACACGAATTGTGCCTTGTTTCTTATCGACTAGCACGGGATTTGACACCCATTGAGTCAAGTGGATAGGTATATGAACCCTGCCTTAAGCAATTTCTCAACCTCATCTTTGATGGCTGTTGCTTTCCTAGGATTAACTGGACGAAGTTTCTGTCAAACAGGCTTAGCATTAGGATACGTAGTGATCTCATGTTCAACTATTTTCGGATCGATGCCTATCATTTCCTCATAAGACCAGGCAAACACGTCGCGGAATTCTTTGAAAAGATCCGTGTAAATCTGAATCTCTTCGGGGGAGAAATCTGCTTTGACGAAGACATTCTCCACGACGCCAGGGGTTCAAGAGATGTTGAGAGGTATCGTGGCAGCGATAGTCGCCATATTTCCCTCAGCATAAATGTCCTGAGTAGATAAGAGGTTAATGGGACATGGTTGATCTCCCGTCATGGTGACAGTGAATTCTCCTGTCTTGATTCGGTGTAACTCTGGGAGGAAATACGATCTGTGATGAAGATCTTCCCAGGGTTTTTCTGGACCAGTCATTGCTTCGATTATAGCTTCGTCAGAAGACTAAATCTAAAAAATCGGTGTTGGCAAGGGAATCCTGAGCCCAGATAGGCTCAAAGAGTGGATCCAACTCTTGTGCGGGAATCAGATCCAGAGTAGCTGAAGCTTGCTGAACCAAAGAGTACGCTACTTCAGTAGCCGAAAAAGACAAAGACATGCCCGCATGCCCCGTCGCATCCATCGTGTCTGATGGGGAAAGAAGAATCCACGGATCCTCGAAGTAAGTCATGCGGAATGACGAAACATGGAGAATCTCAGCCTTGTGATGAGTTGATATAAACTTGACATCGCCTTGAGGAGGTGGGTAATCAAAAGTACCCATCAAAGATGGGCACAAACCAACTCCTATGTTAACGACACCGGCTTGAGGATTGTCTACCATGGGAACCGTGGATGCCCCCAAGGTTGGGTCAGGTCGAGAGAAAGACAACTAATCAATGGTCACTATCTGGCCTTCATGTGGAAACAGTAAGACGTGAAAATTGTAGCGACCACCGCTTACATAGCATAAGTCCAACTACGACCTAACAAGAGATTGTAATCGATGGGGGCATCGACTACCTCTACTTCGACGTACACGGTCTTTCCCCCTAACTGCACAGGGAAAGAAGGAATGATGCCATGTGGTCGGAAAGAACGACCGTCGAACGCAGTAAGGAGAGTGGGTGACGGAGACAACTCGGGCTGACCAATGGCTTTCCAGCATGCCAACGACATAACGCAAGTCGAAGCACCCTCGTCGACCACCGTGCGATAGATATTTCGTGTAAAAGTTTTCGTGGGGTGAGCCACTACTATATGAAACACAACGTGGTAAGGCAAACGAGGCTTCAAGTCAGTCGTATCTAACATAATGGTACCCGGGTTACAAGTCTCAGCAGAGCCTAAAGCATTCAACAAGGCTTTCCTCTGAGCAGGGCAACTTTGGAGGACCTCCAAAGCAGACATAGCACAAGGGGTTTGCGATAAGTCTTCCACCACAGAGTAGTTCTGGGCAGCCCTTGCATTTGGATTATGAGAATCCCTCTTAAACACACCCTTTGGAATGCGTGTCATTGTTTCACCCAATGTCTTCTCGATTTGTAGAGGAAGAGATGGGATCTCGGCTTCTTTGCCCTTCTCAGAGGCGCTTGGTTTGCTATAGTCGTGTGCTCTAGTCGTTATAAAAGCATCACTTTTAACCATATATACGTTCGCGGAAGAAGGATTATTTGGAGGAGGGCAGTTTTCTTGGTTGCCCCCTTCTCCACTTGTAGAGGCTTGAGTTAAATTTTGCCCATGCTGAAAGGGATTAGTCAACACAGCTTGCTGTTGCTGTGTGACAAACTTCTGGGCCTCCGCAAGTCGAGGGCATAGATGGGTTGGGTGATCTTCCGCACATAGGTTGCATGGATACCTCACCCTCTTCTTTTCCGTGGTGCCCTCGCCAGCATTATCAGTTGGTTTTTTATCCCCCTTACCCTTCTTGCATTGTTTCTTCTTCCCTTCAGGCTGCTGGTTGGCCTTGGGGTTAGTCATCTGCACGGAGTGTACTTCTGACGTTTGGGTAGGAGGAGCAGCCAAAGCAGTAGTCTGGCTGGCCACTGAGTGTTGTATGGATAACTGCTGCAATTGCTTATTCAATTGCTCAGCGGGCTTAGTGTGTGCTGAACCAATGATACCGTCGGCATGTGGTCCAGCTCTCTGTCTGGTTTTCTCCAGGATTAACCATGGCGCATCTGGTAAGATGGTGTATAACAAACCGGACTGAGAATAGATAAGCTCAAACTGTTGAGCCCTCATAATCGCATCTTCTTCAGAGAAAAATTCGAACGTTGCGACATCTTTGGACAACTGTGGGACCAAGGACTTAATGAACCGTTCCAGCAGGAATGCTAGTGGGACTGGTACTTTGATAAGACTCTTTCAGCGTCGCCACTCTCGAATATGATCCGAGATATGGTTCGATGTCGTCTGCTCGAAATTGGCTAGTAGTTCTGTGCCAGCGTCGTATCTTACAGGTAACTGGAAATGGTTAAGGAAGACCACAGCCAGTTCGCCAAAGGTAGAATATCGTGAACAATCAAGCTCTATGTACCATTTCGCGGCGCTCCCGATGAGAGTGCATTGAAACAATTGCAACTGGACGGAGTCATCTTTCAGTGAGTTAGATGAACACCAGAGATGGAAAGTGGTCACGTGATCACCTGGATCTTCGTTAGGCTTGGCCTCGAACTTGGGAATGTCCGAATGCAACTTCATTGGCATAGGAGGCCAACGTGGATCATGACAGATAGGATCATTTAACAACCGTGTTAAATTTGGNTAAGGAAGACCACAGCCAGTTCGCCAAAGGTAGAATATCGTGAACAATCAAGCTCTATGTACCATTTCGCGGCGCTCCCGATGAGAGTGCATTGAAACAATTGCAACTGGACGGAGTCATCTTTCAGTGATTTAGATGAACACCAGAGATGGAAAGTGGTCACGTGATCACCTGGATCTTCGTTAGGCTTGGCCTCGAACTTGGGAATGTCCGAATGCAACTTCATTGGCATAGGAGGCCAACGTGGATCATGACAGATAGGATCATTTAACAACCGTGTTAAATTTGGCAAATGTAACGTTGCCAAGAATAGTAGTTTAGGTTGCTGCTGATAGCCTGGATAAAAGGGTCCTGGAGTTTGACTGGCACCAGGTTGCCAGGAAAAGTTTGGCTGCTGGCCCGGATTCTAGTAGAAACCATGGCTCTGACCAGTGAAAGGGTTTTGCATCTGAGGAGACATCATTGGTTGATTCCCCATAAAGGACATCGGATGTTGGGCATTCATCGTGTTTGACGGACTTTGGGTAGGATTACCCCATGCCGGTCCTATTGGGAGAGGCATAGCAGTCTGTCCGGGGTTCCATTGGCTATGGAAAGAATTACCCCAGAATGGAAATCCAGTGGAGGGAATGGATCCTTGTCCTAAGTTCCAAGGTCCTGGTATATGTGCCCCCGGCACCGGAATAGTACCCTGCGCCGGAGTAGACTGTCCAAATATGGGGGTACCCCCAGATGGGAAAGTAGTGGGTGTGAAAGTGTTGTTACCAAATGTCCCATTCCAGACAAACGGTGACGAACCGACCGGCTGAGTTTGCGCAGGTGGTCCTTGACTCTCGGCTCCCAACGAACTTGTGTGTGCGGGCTGCCCGACGGTCTGCTGATGTAGACCACCAAGCGAAGGGGACGAAGGAGGAATATGACCTCCAGCGTGAGGAACAGTGTTGAAAGGGACAGGAATTCCCCCAAGTTGACCTTGCAGAGGAGCATTAGAGCTCCCTGCCCCCAGACCCAAAGTCTGTAAAGTGGAAGAAGTGAGTGCAGGACTTGTTCCTGAACTAGGCATACTGTATGAAAATAGAGTGCCTGTCGCACCAGTTGTGAAAGGATTTGTGGCCGCCACGATGGATGGGGACGGTCCACTTTGCGACGAAGTTGCGGCCAGAGCCATGGTGGTCCGAACCGACGGTGGCAAGTTAGGAGATGCTTCTCCTGTGGTAGCAACGGTGATGGGAACGGAAGAGTTCCCAGAGGAAGTAGCAGCGTTTGTTGCCATAGTTGTATGAGGCACTGACAAGAATTCAGTAAATCGGACTGGTACGATAACCGGTGTTCAGATGTTAGTGTTTGGGGCTTCAACCGATCCAAGTTTGGTGATTGATTCCTCGAGGGGTTGTTCGGGCTCAAAAGCCCCAGTTGCTTTGAAAGACCCTTGATGGTCCAGCTTCCGCCTCAATGGTGGCGGGGGTGGCTCCATTATAACCGACGGCAGGCCAAGAAGCCTTCGTGACTGGCGGAGCTCCGAATCCTCCACTGTGTGAGAAGATTCACGACACGCTAAGGTATTCTACACGAAAAAACAGTAACACTCGCTAAAAGAAAGCCCCTAGAAGATAAATCAAGCAAGCACTAAACTAGTTGGAAGAACAGTTACAACAACCAACACTAGAGCAACTTACCGGTGCAAGTGCAACTTGAATATGGAAGCACCCTCCGGTTATAATCTACAAAGTGTTGGTCCGATGTCTATCCTAGGTACCGCAGTATACCCCCGCAGTCACCCGTGTATGTCCTAGAAAATATTGGCAACTAGTTTGCCAGCACGTGAACAACTATCAGGCGGGTACAGCCGACAGTCGGGTAGACCACAATGAGCAGGGTATCAAGCCTGAAACCTGTCAAGGGTATCGAGAGCAAATGGTCCGGAAGACAACTGAGGACCTCGAACGGATTCGAGACCCATGAAGCTCCATGGCAAATTCAAACGACGGAATCCCTTAACAAATCCTCAATATGTGTTCTCCACAACGCTCGGTCCAGCTTTGGAGGGGTTATCTCTGCTACCTATCCTTACGCGACCTCATGTTTAGCCCCTGTGTTAGAGGGGGGTCCTGAATAACTTTCCGTAACTGGACTTCTACAATCCCTATTGACAGACTCCAATGTTTAGTTTGGGTGGCCTTGAATAATTTACTCTCCAACCTATTCCAAGACCCTAGTCCTGAGCTAGTGTATGCACCCTATAAACAAAAAGTCTACTTGATTTTACTTAGCGTTGCTTTTAATGGGCTTTTTAAGTCACAAGGTACGAAAGTGAAAATGATGGTGTGTAAAAAGACTCAAAGCAAAATGAACAAGAAATGCTTGGAAATAAAAACTTCTACTAAAATGCAAAACCAACAACTTTTCAACAAGAAAGAGTTCTTTTGCTTTCAAAATGACTAAGATTTCATGCAGTAAATGTAAAGGACTTTCACTCAAATCTGCGAGCTACTTATACTCTAAATGCACCGCAAAAACTTATGCAAAAAGACTTCTTTCCGAGCTACTGATGCAACAACATAATCTTCAAATTAAGAAGAAAATGAAACAAGATTTTTTTTTTTTTTTATTGCAAAATAATTGCAACAACGAAAAATGCTGAAAAGAACTAAACCAAGAGAATGAAAAGAAAAATCTGTCTTAAAGCGCAAATCGCAAAAAGAATCAGAGCACGAAATGCAAAAAGCAATCAAGAAAGCCCCAATTCCAACACTTGCTTAAAAACCATAAAACAAATATTTTTCTCTTTTGTCTCTTCTATCAAAACATCAACTAAACAACCCAGGCTAAGGATAAGATGCCCTAACCTGCTGACTGTGCAGCCCCAGACTCTAGACCCTTGAGAGGAGATCTTCTCACCACAGGAGGGGATGACTGGCCCACCCAAGCTGAAAAGCTGCCAATCAAGCCCGCGACTGTCACCAAGACAGCACGTGTGCAAACGTGTGCTGAGCTACAACAGCGCACGGGTACCTGCGGGTTAAACCTAAGCAGGCCGCGGGTCTGTATAAAAACTGAGATAAAACAACACACAGGCAGTCCAGACCTGAAAAATGCCTCTGGTATTGACAACCAGGGTCTCTGAAATGATTGGATGCTATTACTTCAACAGAAAAGGAAAATTTACAAAAAAGAAAACAAATGCAAAGAACAACTAACACAAAAGGTAGACTGAAAGCAAGACAATAAACCACCAGAACCCAGACAGGATCCAGAAAGCCCCCTGAGAAGATAAACTTCTGACAGGGAAGAGGGGACTGCCTCTTAAGCTTCCTGGGGTCTACACGCTACTGAAACCACTACAGAAGCCGTTCAAACGTGGGTTGTAGAAGGTTAGGGTGCATGCACACGCGTGCAGGCCTTCTGTAGGCCGTGTGTACCTCTGTGTGTCCTGAGAATAAATGTCAAACGTCAGTCAAGGAAGACTGGTATTGATAACCAGGTTCCCTGCTAGCATTGACCTAACAAACACCAAAATAAACAAAGAAACAGAAACTGAACTTCTTTAAACTACCCAAAAGATCTTTAACCAAATCCGAAAACCCTAAGAGTAAAATATCCCCAGTGGAGTCCCCAATTCTGTTGTGGGGTTATTCTACCCTATGGACTAACAAGCTAGGGTTTAAACTTGCATGCAGATCATGACGCAGAATTACTTTTTACCTTCTACCCCAACTCTAAAACCCTTTTTCACATGCAAACATGGGAAGAACCAACTAACCTTTTTATCGACGGTTGGTGTAGATCCTCCGTTGAGCTTTATCTCCTTTCTTCTGCTGCTCCTTCCACAAAGCGATCCTGCAATCAAGACAAAACTACACATGCATGCTATTGTTCTACTAGAGGATTAGAGATTAAACACAAATCAAATAGCGTAGATAAGACTCATGTATTTGGGACGGGAAAAGTATCCTTTTCATTAATCTCAATATGAATCAACTTACAATGATTATAGAGACCGGCCACCGTTCCTTGATCCTGATCCTGGGCTCCTCTTCTTCTTTGTCCTCCAACTGCTTTGCTTGAATTCTCCTAAAGCTTGAGGAAAGGCTAAAAGGTTGGGACAAAACGGATTCGGCAATTTGGCAGAGTTTCTTTGCTATGATTTTTCCTCTTTTGAATAGTACCCCTACCCCTTATTTTATAGGCTAGAAGGAGCTAGGGTTTTAGATGAAATCTTGACCATGCATGGCGAGGAGTTCTAGTTAACTGACAAAAAGCTTCTCGTTCCGTCGGCAACTTTCCTGATTTTTTGCTTTGTTAGGTAAACGCTTGTTGTAGTGGGCCAGCCCGTGTTCCAACGCATGCAGTATAAGGCCTGCCAGCATTCAAACGCGCCCAGTGATTGGTTAGGGCACGGGCTACTTGTTTTGAGAGGTTNAAGGAGCTAGGGTTTTAGATGAACTCTTGACCATGCATGGCGAGGAGTTATAGTTAACTGACAAAAAGCTTCTTGTTCCGTCGGCAACTTTCCTGATTTTTTGCTTTGTTAGGTAAACGCTTGTTGTAGTGGGCCAGCCCGTGTTCCAACGCATGCAGTATAAGGCTTGCCAGCATTCAAACGCGCCCAGTGATTGGTTAGGGCACGGGCTACTTGTTTTGAGAGGTTTTTGAAGAGTCTGTTCAGCATGGCTTTGGCAATGAAGGGCAATGAGTAGGCCTGATGCCAGGTAAGCAGGGGTAGTGCAATTTAGGGTTATAACAATAACCCTTCCTCTTCCTCACCTCCACGTATTGAAGGTGACCATTCCTCTCATTCCCATACCTTGCAGAATCATCAATTTCAACATGATCTACGCTTTCTGCAGGTGGGTGTGACCAAATTTGATGGCTCAGACCCCACTGGTTGGGTAACCCAAATGGGACATTACTTCTCTTTATATGGCATTACAAATGACTTGGCCAAACTCCGATATGGTGTTCTCCATCTAGATCAAGAATGTTGGCAATGGAGAAAAACTTCTCGTCAAGGGTATATTTCTTGGACACACTTTGTGGAAAAGCTTTATGAACGCTTTGACACTGACACCAACCATTTGGGCCATTTGACAAAGCTGAAACAATTAGGGATAGTGGAAGACTTTATAGCTGCCATTGAGCGCCTAGCTTTTAGAACAGAGGGCATGTCTGATGCCTTTTTCCGAGAGTGTTTTATCAACGGCCTCAAGGATGATATTCGAGCCCATGTCCTCGTGGCTTGGCCTGAGAGTTGGGTGGAGGCTACCAAAAGAGATAAAGAAGCACAACATGTTGTATCTGCTCAAAACCGCAAACCTTCCTTTATCCCTCGCCCTAAACCAATAAATCCCACTACTCCCTCTGCTCCACTAAAGATCCAAAAATTGACCAGGGATGAAATGGCTGAACACCAACTCAAAGGCCTTTGTTATAACTGTGATGACAAATATTTCCTGGGCCACAAGTGTAAGGAACAAAAGCTTTTTATGGCCATCTTCGAGGAGATTTCGTAAGAAGATGAAGAAACTCCCTCTGTGTCTGAGTCACCTAAATCCACTGACATAACCCCTCCCTCAGACCCTCCTGAAGTAGAACCGGTCATTTCCCTCAATGCTCTCATTGGATTCTCCACTCCCCAAACCCTCAAGCTAATCGGTTACGTCAAGCATCAGAAGGTCATCATTTTGGTTGATAGTGGCAGCACCCATAATTTTATTCATCGCTGCATTGCCCAAGAAACTCATTTCTACATCTCTGATGTCAATAAGTTCCAAATCATGATTGCCAATGGTGGTTCCATAAAGTGTGGAGGGCATTGTGAAAATGTGCGTCTCCAAATTGGGGACTACCACCTGAAATCTCATATGTTTGCTATCGACATGGGAGGTTGTGACATTGTGTTGGGTGCAGACTGGCTAAGGACTTTGGGTCCCATTCTCATGGATTTTAAAGACTTAACCATGCAATTTGACCAAGAGGGCCACCAATATAAGTTCCAAGGCATCACCGTCGGTTCACCTAAGATCATTAGTTCCCATCGCATGGAAAAACTGCTCAAAAAGGGTCATTCTGGTGTTATCGCCCAACTCCATGCCATACAAGCAATAGATACACCCTCGGCACCGCAAGACCTCCAAGCCATCCCTTTTAAACATAAATTGGTCTTTTCCACTCCCCAAGGCCTCCCTCCTTCCCATGGTGTTCATGATCATTCCATTCCCCTTGTACCTGGAAGCCTGCCTCCCAATATTCATCTGTATCATCACCCCTTTTCCCAAAAAAATGAAATTGAGAAAATGGTCCAGGAACTCCTTAATGCAGGTGTTATCCACCCTAGTATGAGCCCCTACTCATCTCCTTTGGTCATGGTCCTAAAAAAAGAACACTCTTGGAGAATGTGTCCTGACTTCCGTGCCCTCAACAAACTTACCATCAAAGACAAATTCCCCATTCCTGTCATTGATGACCTCCTGGATGAATTGAGTGGCGCCCAATTCTTCACTAAACTGGATCTCCGTTCGGGCTACCACCAGATACGTATGAAAGAGGAAGACATTCCGAAGACTTCCTTTAGAACTCATGAGGGCCACTATGAGTTTTTGGTCATGCCCTTTGGCTTGTGTAATACCCCCTCCACCTTCCAAAGCCTCATGAATCATTCTTTCATCCTTTTCTCCACCATTTTGTTTGATTTTTCTTTGATGATATCCTCATCTATAGAAAAACCTGGACAGACCATCTTGCTCATGTGGATTGAGTTCTCCATCTACTCTCTCAGCACTAACTTTTCCTGAAATAGTCTAAATGTGATTTTGGCGCTTCAGAAGTAGAATAATTGGGTCATCTGGTTGGCAAAGATGGCGTCAGGGTGGATCCTAAAAATATTGAAGCTATGCAAGACTGGCCTCACCCAAAGACTCTTAAGAGCTTGCATGGATTTCTAGGCTTAACAGGGTATTATCGCAAGTTTGTTAAGAATTATGGGAAGATTGCAACACCTCTCACTGCTCTCCTAAAAAAGAACTCTTTCACTTAGACTCCAGCCACTGCTCAAGCTTTTCAGACCTTGAAGATGGCCATGTGCACCACTCCAATCCTTTCCCTTTCCAATTTCACAAAGACCTTTGTGTTGGAATGTGATGCTTCAGGGAAAGGAATTGGTGCTATCCTTATGCAAGAGGGTTGACCTTTGGCCTTTACTAGCAAGCAACTATCTGAAAGAAATCTGGGCAAATCCATCTATGAAAAGGAAATGTTGGCTATTTTGCATGTCATGGATCTATGGCATCCTTATATATTGGGGCAATGTTTCCAAATTAAGACAGACCATCAAAGTCACAAGTATTTTCTGGAACAACACATTTCCTCCCCAGAACAACAAAAATGGGTGACTAAACTCTTTGGATATGATTATGAGATCATTTATAAGAAAGGAAAAGATAATGTGGTTGTGGATGCACTTTCCCGAAAATATGAAGACGAAGGATCCCTTTTTTCTCTTTCATTCATTGTACCATATTGGCTCCAAGTCGTTCGCCAGGAATGGCTACAATATCCCAAAAGTTTGCAGTTGATCCACCAATTGTAGTCCAAGGCTCCAGCTTCCCTAGGGTACTCTTGGATCCATGAGGAACTTCAATAAAAATTTCATTTGTATTTAAGTAAACAAACAAATCTTAAATCCACGATACTTTCTGAGCTTCATGCTACACCCACAGCAGGGCACTCCGGGTTCACCAAAACCTATGACAGGGTCAAACGTTCCTTTTTATGGGATGGTATGAAATAGGACATTTGTAAATTTGTATTTGAATGTGATGTGTGTCAACGCAACAAGGGAGAAACAGTCAAATCGTCGGGCACACTACAATTGCTCCTGATTCCACCTGCCATTTGGAAGGATAACTCTATGGAATTTGTTTACCGGCTTACCCAAATTGGGAAATAAATCCGTCATCATGGTGGTTGTTGATTGCCTTTCCAAGTATGCTCGTTTTTGGGCCCTTACAACACCCATTTACAGCATCCACGGTGGCTCAAATTTTCATGGATCAGGTCTTCAATATTCATGGCATGCCACACTCTATTGTTTCTGATCGTGACCCAACTTTCACAAGCAATTTTTGGCAAGAACTGTTCAAGATACAAGGCACTGAATTGCATCTCATCACAGCTTATCATCCCCAGAGACTGATGGCCAAATGGAAGTTGTCAACAAGTGTTTGGAAACATATTTGAGGTGTTTTTCCTCGGAAAATCAAAATCAGTGGGCTCAATGGTTACCCCTAGCTGAATGGTGGTACAACACTTCATACCATACAACTACACGCATCACTCCTTTTGAAGCAGTATATGGACAGAAGCCACCTTCAATTCTCTCATACTTACCGGGTGCCTCGAAGGTCGAAGCAGTTGACCTAACACTTACAGCTCGAGAGGTTGTTCTCCGTACCCTCAAAGAGAATTTGGTCATGGCACAAAATCACATGAAGCAACAAGCAGATCAAGGTCACTCTGAACGTCAATTTGCAGAAGGGGATCAGGTGTTTCTTTGACTGCAACCTTACAAGCAAACTTCCCTCAAGGCCAAGCATTATCAGAAGCTAGCACCCAAATTTTATGGTCCTTATACCGTACTCAAGCATGTGGGACAAGTCGCCTATCAATTAGCTTTTCCGAACAATTTGAAGCTACACCCTGTTTTTCATGTTTCATGCTTAAAGAAGGTGATTGGAGATAAGTGCCAAATTCAAACCATCCTTCCAGAGTTAGCTGAAGAAGGATCCATTTGGCTACATCCAGAAGTAGTTTTAGACCAGCATGAGCATCGCCTACGTCAGAGAACCATCAAGGAAGTGCTAGTACAGTGGAAAGATACAACTCCAGTAGACGCCACTTGGGAACCAGCTACCATTCTGCAGCAATTTCCTCATCTCAAGCCTTGAGGACAAGGTTGTTTTTAAGGGGGCGGACATATTAGGGTCTTAACCTGCACATAGGTAGAAAAATATATTCAGATGTAATACAGGTCAATATTAATAAGGCCTTCCAATAAAATAGAATAAGGCGGATGTAAGAAGACCTAATAGAAGCTTCTGCTTCTAGAAGGATCTTCCTCTAGATGCTTCTTTTTAGTATAAATAGGAATCAAGGGTATGAGAACCCTATCTTGGATATTATTGTAATAGAGCTCTTCTCAACTGGAGGTTTCCCCCTCGAAGAGGCCCATGAACATTGCTTTCAGATTCAAAGTTTTATTTATGTTGTTATTCTTATATCATTTCAGTGTTATTGTGGTGAATGTTCTGGTTATATTGTTGTTATTTTGCCATTACTAGCATTTTATTTCAGTTCTACATACATTTTATATCTGGTATATTACAAAATCAATGAACTTTTTTAAGTTAAAGAATCCAATGATACGTGGGATATCATTGACCCATGCAAAAGAAAGCATTAACCAATGTGGGATTCCAAGAATGAAGTCATTCTCATGGACACTCTAGGAAAGGCTCTCATGAGAATACGGTACAAGGTATAGCATATCTCTAT
>JASDQU010221624.1:7336-17787 GCA_032191745.1 Picea mariana
ATATATATATATATATATATATATAGAATGTTAATTTACATTCATTGACCTTGTATACTAAGGTCCATTCAAAATCACACATTCACAACTTTGAGTTTGCCACAGTCCTTGGCCAGCATAATTATTTTTACAGACTGGTGGAAAAAAGGTGTTATAGTGGAATTCGTATGGTTGTAGTAATTTCTATATAGGTGTGATGGATGTCGTAATAAGCCAGAGTTCTAAATTCTACACAGCAACCAGAATACCCTACCACACCACAGGAAATGGATTTCAACTTTACAACTCATAATTCATGGGTGAAATGATTACAGTAAGTTTCGGGTGTGTATCTCTTCATGAATCGAAAATTTTGAAGACCCAATACTTAATCAAAACAGGAAGTAAATAAACAACTTATGCCTACTGTAAATATTGAAATTAATTGTGGGAAATCAGAGATATATTCAAACAAGGGATTCTCAGGCAAGAGGCATCATGAGAACGTTTTGAAATTAGATGTGAGTATAAGTAACAAAGAAAGGACTGAGGTCACGACCTCACTGATAGAACCTCCTTACCTCAATGAGTGGAGTTATTCAATCCCGATAACCCTATTCTCTAATCTAAGGGACAAACGCAAACTTCCCATATAGAAGGTCATTGATACAAAGGTACGTTCATAATGCACAGAGACCATTTTTACACGATGGGTAACGAGGGACATTTTCCTTCACGATATTTTATCAAGAATATTGATGACACCAACAACAGAGGGTAACCCAACGAACAGTTTGGGGAAAATAGCTGGCAACACGTGATGCATGGGGTCCTACCCTTCAACCTATGTGTAGAGCACAAACAGGAAAAATAACCGAGTTACAGTTTGCAAAAAGAGTTATGCAGGCGATGGTTATGGAGGCATGATACCCCTTGCAGAATGAGACTGAAGGTTTAAAGTTAGACCATAAAGATAAGCGTAGAAATAGTAAGGACTTAGAAAGGACTTATTATTACTTTTGTTTACATGAGAAGGAATTCCTACAGAGAGATAACAAGGGGGGTGCTAATTCTTAAAGGTAAACTGCAAAACCCTAGTTCAAGAACTGTAAAACCAGGGGAGCGAACAACGATAAACCTGTTGTAGAAAATAGTGAACAGTTACAGTGCTAATGGGAGGGGTGATATGCGGGAAATTACCCATTCAAGTGTAGTAGGAATACTAGACTGTCTGAAAACCTCTGCCACCAATACTCAATACGTGATTGCCATCATTACCAACCAAGAATCGAGTGATGAGTAACATGCAGAGAAAAACTGGAGGGAAGTATTACAATGAACCACCTCGGTTTTTCCAGAAGATTTTAGTGAGTATTACGATAGGGTACAATGCCATGTGATACAATGGAGGTGGGAAAATTCCTATTGGACACGGTGGTCGAGCAATAACCACAGGAGGTACTATCTATAGGTAGCCATTAATTGACTAGATAGAGATTTAATTCAGTGTCTGACAAACCCTTCTCTCGACTTAACGCCAAGTTATTGCAAGTATGAGGATAAATCAGTTAGGGTTATGACTATACCCATTTATCACACCCAACATCCCGTTCAGTTAAAGATCTAGTTACCTGGTCCACTAGTGTTATCAAATTCGGGAGGGACAACTATATTCGGTGGAATACTTAAACGATGTCCAACCATCAACTATATTCCCAAACTATGGTAGTAGAGATCGGGAATTCAACAAAAAACTTTGTTCCACGATGTATAATTGCTTATACATTTAAGATATGTAAATTCACCATTATGTTAAAGACTATGAAACTTTCGATAAGGGTGTATACTTTGTTTAAACCCGATTTCAAATAGGAACCCTTTATGGTATATGTATTTGTTTATGCATAGATCTAGTGATAATTCTAGTTTTTTTTTTTATAATTTAAATGTTAATACATAGATATGGTTATAGTACTAGTGGGGTTTTAATGAGTTAAACTTTAGCCCTTATACTCTCATTAATGAATGGGAATGATTTGGAAATATTAGTAACTAGGAGACTAGGGTAAAGTAAAGTTATTCCTTAAAGCTTGTATGTGTGATTACTATGCAATATGGAATAACTCAGAGGGATAGCCTTTTGTATAGGATATTTTGACTGTATCGTTAAGTGGTTACGTGAACCTCACGGAAGTAAGTAGTGACGATAAAACTATCTATATATATATATATATATATATATATTTTATTTGGAAAATTTGGGGTACATTACAGTAATGCATAAGATGTTACTTTGACCAAGCATTATTATTAAAAGTAAAAGATACTAAAAGAAAATAGAAAAATCCTTCTTAAGATTTGTTCCTTCCTACTCGTGGCACCTTGGGTCAAGGTTGAATTCGGGTGAATTGATAGTTCAAATTTACTTATCTCTTTACTTTCCATTTTAAAATTTCCATGATGATAATGCATTTTTGAAAATAAATTTTCAACGAAAAACAAGAGAGAAAAGGATTAAAGTGGACTTCACTGACAACATTCATATTATGGTTCTCTTGGTGTACCCACTTGTTTTCATAACTACATTATTACATAAAGAAACATTGACAAAGAAAACTAAAGGAAACCTACCCCTAAACCTACTCTAACTACTAAACAAATCAAAATACTAAGTCAAGTCATGCTTCTAATGTAGCCATCGGAGTCACTCCAATCCTACAATGAAAAAAAAATCGAATATTAGTAACAAGAATGCTAGTATATTGAAACATGACAAAAATACATCATACTTAACTTTATCATCATCATTTAATAACAAAGAAAGCATGACCTTACCATTCCCTTGAACATTATTTATGTATGAATCCTTCATCCATTCTACAATTTTGTCATTATATGGGTCACAAAAACATGAAAAAATGAGATTGTGAAGCTTGTGAGAGTTATGGGGATCTGACAGAACCATCTGCCTAAACCAAAGTGCCCCATCCTCCCAAAAATTTTCCTTTCATTCCATATATTCTCCATCTAAAGGATATAAAATGAGTGTGTCGAAGTTACCTCGTTGATCTCCAAATAAGGTGAAGATAATCTTACCATTCCCTAGAAACGTTTTGAGATATGAATACTCCAAACAACCTGCAATCCTATCATAATACATGCAATTACTAACATGGGATTGTTAGAAATAATTCACATACGACAAATATTCCTGAAGAGAATAAAGTATTATATTATCATGGAAAGAATCTTGTAAAAAGGTCGGATCAAGATTGCGAGAACATATCATGATTTTTGATTGGAAAAGAAGTGTCCCATTCTCTTGAAACTTTCCATTGAGCTCGAATACTTCAAGATAAACTATTTGAGGTGAACTAAATGGAACAACCAACATTTTTTAATAATCATCATTGGTAATAGTATTTGGTTGATTATACTTTTCAGCCTCAAATAATTGATCATGGAAAAATTTAGATCCCTCTTTAAACATAAATTGAGATGAATCAATGGAAGATGCAATTTGAGACTCTTTCAAATCATTTCTTGATTTACCCATGGATAATTGATGAGAACAAAAATTAATATGTTCATGGGAAGAATTATTTTCCTCTTTATCTTCTATTCGATAATCTCTATTAATTTGTACCTGATTATATAGTGCATAATTCATTCCAAAGTGATCTGGAACACATGATTACAAGGAATAATATGTACAAGAGTTGAGGAGACGAAATGAATCTCTTGAAATGATCAGAATATGTGTTTTGAATTGTGGTTTTGTTCCCTCTCCTTGTATAAACTGATCAAACTCTATTGTATGCTCTTTTAAATAGTATGAGATAGTTTCCAAGAGACAATTTGGCTCATCATAAAAGTGTGAATGTGAGAGAAAATTACCAGAATTAGATGATTCATTACTAGTTTGACCAATGTTGTCATCTCCCACTAATTGATCTTGAACCTGTTCACATAAGTGAGGGGATGTTTTACTCACAACAAGATTACCAAATTCACATTCCATCTCTTTTACTTCATAAACAATTGTAATATCTTGGAGAGTTTGACCACAGTCTCGTTTTGAATTCAATGTTCCTTCCTCAATAGAAAAAGACAATCTTGGCAACGAAATATCAGAAGCCATAATTGTATCTTGTAAAATGACATGATGCTCCTGATCTTCCAAAATGAAAGAAGTTGACAAAAAATGTGGTGCTTTAATGACTTCAAGATCATCATGAACTTTTAAACCATCTTGATATTGAGTATTAGTGCTCAATTCAGATTGGTTAACAATTAATTGACCTTTCTTTTCTAAGAGAGAAATGATATATTGAAACCATTCATCAATAATAGACATTTATTTCAAAGAGAATCTAGTACAAACATGTATGAACCTAATTGTGAAATCATTGAATGATTCATCACTTTCTTTCCTTAAGAAACTTAATTCTTCACTTAATTCATCATAATCATAATTGTTAAAATCTGATAAAAAATCAATTAGAAACTCAAACAAAGAATGAATTGAATTAGCCGGAAAATATTCGAACCAATATTTAACCTAACCTCGGAAGGTGAGAGTGAACAATCTACATATGAGATTGAGATCAGTGATATTATTCTTCAAGCACTTATAAAAAAATTAGAATTGTGGTCTACTCCAGATGTGTTCCCTTCACCATCAAAGGTGAGTTCTGAAAAGAGATCAACTGTCTTTTTGGGAATAACTGGTAATGAGACATTGAAAGCATGTTCCAACACAATGATTTGGGCAGGAGCCATGAAAATTAAGAAATTGAATAAATTGACTCAAAATAGTTATCTTGTCATCTAACCTGTCTTCTAGTGCATTATAAGATGTCATAGAATAATAATTTATAAACCTTGAATTATGACAAGGTGAGAGGTGAAACATTTAATCATTAAATTTACCTTGGCCCTCCTTCTAGCACCATTTGTTGATGAACGTTTATGACACACTGTCAACAAGAAGGGAAGATTTGGTCTGGGGTTGTCTATTTAACCCAATCCATTTGGAATGAACTACCCTGACGGGTTTTATGGCTCCATTAGCCAACTAAGATGATAAAATAACTAAAAGAGGTAAAACTACCTAAATATATAATCCTATCAGTTAGCACAGTCATAGGATTACTTAACTAATAGTAATATTATATACAACAACAAGGTTTAACTAAAGCCTCGTGAAAATGATGGTTTAAACTAATGGATCAAAAAAAGATGAAAAATAAAGGAAACTATTTTTGTACTATAAATGATAAAATAATAAACAAATGAGTGAATAATATTATAAATGATATAATGATAATGGAAAAAGAATTTAACGTTTAAATGATGTAATCATTATTCATTGTCAAATCAGCGAATCAAATTAAATATAAACTAACTAACCTAACGATAATCAATAATACTAAGCTAGATTCATCTTTCCATGTTTTTATAAGCTCCACTTAAACTGTGTCAAGTATAAATATGTGAAAAAATCAAGAACGCTACTCCCTTAAACAACTCAAAGAAGTCTTTTATACTCCGAAACAAGTCTATGATAACAAAAAGACAAATAGTATTTATATCATGTGACTTTAAAGTGTCTAACAACTGAAAGAGAAATAAACTCCAACTCTCAACAAATGGTATTACCAACTACCTAACACTAGAAGTAAACTCAAGATGCATAGATAGACGATCAGTCACAGATATTAAAAGAACCAAAATATAATGAACCACATAAATAAAAACATAACATGAAAAATTATATGCAGAACAGTCTAAAGCTAGTTCAATACGAATAAAGCTTCATGTCTGGAAATTATATGAGAAACAATAATAACATTGCACAGTCTACAAAAGGACGAAAGCCAAAGAGTAAACTATATCCAATATAGTTTTGTATAATAAGTTCATCATAAGGTAAAAAAGGAATCATGCAGACCAGTTACTCACCAGTATTTAAAGAGAACTTTTGGTTTTCCTGTATAATGTTTCTCCAAAAACCTGTCTGTTAAGAGAAATCTATAGCAGAAGGTTATATAATTCTAATATTGTGATAGTGTCAGAATAAAAATCACTTTGACTGACAATTTAAATCTTATTTAAAATGCAGAAAGAACATCTTTCAAATCATGATCCTTAGTGAAGATATAATAGATTAATTGACAATAAGAAAAATCTCAATTGAACAATTATACATTTACAAATATGAATTACATGAATAAACTCAATATAATACAAGATTTGTATCAAAATAATACAATCACCAAGATCAAGATAATTGTGATAATAGACTCTTAAAGATTGAAAACATTAATACATAAATGATAGCAATTAAGCATGTATTGATAAAACATAGTAAAGCTAATTCAAATCAATGCATAATCAATTACTCAAAGAATATGAAGATATTATAATGAAAATAAAACCATTTCACTCACACGACAAAAGCCATAAAGCAATCTAGAATTTCATATTATTCTTCGAAAATACTCGTCCATTCTCCCAAAATTCCAACCATCTGTTACTCCATTTGAAAATAAAAAGTTTACAAAATAAATAATATACAAAAAAGAAAGGACAAAAATCCTCCTCTGAATTTATTCGATCTCTTGGGATCTGAACTTTCTCATATATTTATGCCATGAATGAACAGTATGGGCATCACTAATAATTGAACCACCACCTGAAATTTGCCTCATAAAGAGACAAAAATATCTCTAAAATCATGCATTTGTTTGGGACAAATCTGATGAGTAAGCTAAATGGGTCCATTCTGCAGATGGGTTTTCAACCATTTCTTCAGATTCCTTATTGTTTGGATGAAATCAGTCTCGCAAAATCGTTTGTCTGTTCTTGAATGCATTTCCAAATCTTATCTGTTGTTGCTTATAAATTATTTGCAGCAATACAATATTAATTTTGGATCAATTATCTTGAACATATTTAGATAATAAAATCATGCCATGATTAGATCTGTACCAAATAACTGATAATAGAAACCTATGAAAAAAAAAGAAACCAAATTAATAACTTAAAAATTGTGAGTAAAACAAAATCTAGAACAATAAAATTAAAATGAATTTAAACTAACTATAAGTTCTAATCAAATATTGTTTATATTTTCCTTTCAAATGTGATCTTAAAATTCTATAAGCTTCAAGTTGATGGAGGGGAGAAAAATATTATTTTTGGGTTTTCACAAAATCAAACAAATGATAGATAATTCTTTTTTTTTATTTTTTTATTTTTATTTTGAAATGAGATGCAAACTCACAAAGTAATTTAATTAATTAAGCCTACCAAATGATTTTTTGAAAATGATTATTGATGAGAAAAAGGAGAAAACACAATCATAATTTAAACGAAAGTAAACAGTTGATAAAAACTAATGTTTTAGTTTAAATTAAGGTTTCTATGTTCGTTTCTCCCTCATTCAAATTTGATCAAATGTGAACAAATGTCATAGAAAAGATGTGCCGTAATAAACTTTATTCCCATAAAATCATTGTTATTAATCCATGTATTCAACCAAGCCATTCTCATAGCAGATAAATTCAATAAGAATGAGGTAATAACAAACTCCCAAATTATGAAGATCGTCCATCAACATAAAAAAATTGTAGAGAGAAAAACGAAATGGCATTTGAATTTCATGAAATTCAAACCAAACAAAAGAAAAGAATATAAACTCAAACCAACTAAGGGTGTCTCCAAGGTTCAACAAATGGATATCATAATCATATCCAAACAACTTCGTTGCCCATTTTTGTTGTTTTTAGGAAGAAATTCTTTGCTCCCAAAAATACTTAAGTCTTTGATGAGCAGTTTTAATTTGGAAGCATTTCCCCAAGCGATAATGACGCTAGAGATACACAATGTGTATAATGGCCAACATTTACTTTTCATACATGGATTGGCTCAAATGACACTCGCACAATTATTTGTTGGTGAAATCAAAAGGTCAACCATCTTTCATGAGGACAACCCCAATGCCTTTACCTCAGGCATCACACTCCAATACACAAGTCTTGTTGAATTCAAGGAGAGTCAGAGAAAGAGTAGTGCACATAGATTCTTTCAAGGCTTGGAAAGAATGCTTTACTACTAGAGTACAACTACAATAATTATTTTTAAGGAGAATTGCGAGGGGAGCTGCAATTTTTCCATAATTATGAACAAACTTGTGATAATGGCTCATCAAACATAGGAAGCCACACATAATTTTAAGATTTTTCAGGTGGGACTAATCCTTCATAGCTTCAATTTTCTTTGGATCCACCCTGACACCATCCTTTCAAATAATATGTCCCATGTACTCAACTTCATAGGCTCCAACATCATATTTAGATTGCTTAAGAAAAAGTTTGTGCTAAGATAATAGTTGTAGAACTTGATCCACATGGGGAAGATGGGCTTGCCAAGTTTTATTATAGATGAAGATATCATCAAAGAAAACTAGGAAAACATGATGGAGGAAAGGATCAAAGACATGATTCATGAGAATTTTAAAAGTGGAGGGAGCATTACCAAGGCCAAATGGCATAACCAAGAACTCATAGTGACCCTCATGAGTTTAGAATGCATTCTTCTTTCATGCGAATCTGGTGGTAGCCAGAGCGGAGATCAAGCTTGGTAAAATACTAAGCACCACTTAATTCATCCAAAAGGTCATCAATGATAGTAATGCAGAATTTTTCTTTGATGGTGCATTTTTTGAGGATGCAGAAATCAAGACACATGTGCACAGTACATTCTTTGTTGAGTACCATGACGACTGTAGAAGAATAGGGGCTGATATTGGGATGGATAACACCAGATTCTAGCAATTCTTGAATAATCTTCTCAATTTAATTCTTTTGTGTGAAACAATGACAATAAGGGTGACCATTTGAGGAATATTTCTTGGAACGAGAGGAATGGAATGATCATGGAAACCTAAAGAAGGGGGAAGTCCCTGAGGGTTTGAAACAAAACTTGGTGTTGGGAGATGATATATTGGATGTCGGGATGGACAGAGGGTGTCTCAACCTCCCAAATGAAATAAAGTTGGGAAATAATTCCAGAATGACCTTTTCTGAGGATATTTTCCATTCGGTGGGAACTAATGATCTCTGGTGACCCTTTCATGATTCCTTGGAACTGGTTTTGTTGGCCCTCCTACTAGAATTGCATGGTTAATTTATGGAAATCCAGGGAGATAGGCCCTGGACTACGTAACCATTCAACACCAAGTACAATGTCACAATCACCCATGTCAGTAGTAAACATATGGGATTTTAGGTGGTATTGACTAATTTGTAGGCACACATTTTCACAACGCCCTCCACATTTCATGTAACCCCAATTGAAAATCATGATTTGGAAATTATTAACTAGATAGGTATAGAAATTGACATCTTGGGCATTGCGGTGATGAATAAAATTATGGGTGCTACCACTGTCACAAAAAATTATGACTTTCTGGTTCTTATTGTAGCCATTTAACTTGAGGATTTGTGGAGTATAGAAATTAGTAAGTGAATGTATGGAAATCAGCAGTTCAACTTCCAGTGCATCAAAGAGAGAATTAAGTTCAACTAGTGGGCGTAGCTTAGGTACATGAGAAACATCGACCTCTTCTTCATAAACATCCTCGGTCATAGCCATAAAAATATTTTCTTCCTTACACTTGTTCCGCGGAATATTGTTGTAATCACAATTATAACAAAGACTCTTAATTTGACGTTCAGTCATTTCAGCCCAAGTCAATTTCGGGATCTTGAGGGTAGTGGAATGAGGGGAAGGAATGGTGGATTTAGGGTGAGAAATACATAGTGTTTTTCTAGTTTGGGATGAGACTACTTGTTGTTCTTACTTGGCCCTTTTAGTAGCTTCCAACCAATTCTGGGGGTGAGCCATGAGGACATGGGAACATATTTCATCATTGATGCCACTGATAAATCATTTCCTAAAAAATGCATCTGTCATTCCCTACGTTCTGAAATCGAATTGTTCAAAGGTAGATATAAACTCTTCTACTGGGCTAGTTTTTTTCAACTTGGTCAAATTGTCTAAATGATGGGTGTCAGTTTCAAAGTGGTCACAAACCTCTAAAAAACACTATGTCCAAGCCACATACCCTTGGTGTGCATTTTTACACAATTACCACCATTTCCAATGTTCGGGATCCAAATGTAGAACACCATAAAGAAGTTTGGCCAACTCATCAGTAATGTATTGAAAATATAAGTAGTGTTCCATTTAGGTGACCTAGCTCATGGGGTCCGGATGATAGAGATTATGTTAGTGTTTTTTCCCCTAGAAGGAAACCCTCTTTTGTGAGGGAAATGTATTGTGTCTATGGTTGATGGCGAATATTGTATTCTGAGATAGGAGACTGTGAGAGAAAGAAGAGGAAGTTACAACAAGTTTTCTATAGGTTGTATCCCTTCATATGCTGGATAATAATAAAGGAAGGA
>JASDQU010221628.1:0-17787 GCA_032191745.1 Picea mariana
TTAATATATTAGATCGTTTAATTTCAGTAGTGTTATTTCTTATTCATAAAATCAAAAATTCAAAAATATCTTTGGCTGTCTTAGGACAGAAAGTATATGAGTTTTACAGGTTTTATTTAAATCTGCCAATTGTGTATATTGTATATTTGTGAATAAGTTCTAATTCAATTAGTAATTAGATATTTAATTGCTAGAGTTAGTGTAATAATAATTATTAGACTATATATAATAATTAGAGTAGTGTATATTTAGTTTTAGTTTAATTTAGTAGTTTGTTTTGATTCGATTAGTGTATTAGTTTGTTTTTTTTATTAGTTAGTTTAGTTTTTTTTATTTTAATTAGTTTAGTTAGTTTTATTAGTTTTAGATAGATTAGTTAGTTTAGATTAGTTTTCTCTTTGGTTTTCTTAGGAGCTTAGAGCGGCCAACGGAGCCGTTAAACCCGTCAGGGTGGTTCATTCCAAACGGCTTGGGTTATTTAGACAACCCCAGACCGGTTACACTCTCTCAATTGACGGACAGACAATTTCGCTCGTCAACGAACACCAAGCTTGTATTCTGGATCTTTAACTTGTTTTGTGTGCTCTGCAGTATGAGTAGTTTCAGCAGCTTGGAGTAATTTTCAAGAAGATATCACATTTTTCACTCACTATAAATTAATAAATGGAAACTTCAGAATCAAATGTTGAAGATCGTTAAATGATTATCCCATTGCAGAAGTTGCAAAAGTCGATATAATGACGGGATTTGAAAGAAATATTTAATAACTTTTTATATTGTTTTTTTTTAAAACAATATAATGTTCACTTCAAAGCTTACTTGTAAAGCACATCCCCATTTCCAATATTATATATAATTCGTATGTCGATCACAACCATGCCCTTTGAATGGGTTTTAACATATGTGTAAGAACTTTATATTGTTTATAAAACAATATAATACCCATAAATTTATAGCCAATTTTTTATAACAATGTAAGTTTATATGCATTGTACTTTCAAATGAGACATTATATCTACATAATGAATTTAATATTGTTTATAAAACAATATAGGATTCACATGTAATCCAAACATTGAAGTTTTATGAAAATCCATATCTCTTAGGTTCATACCATATTTTTTGTAATTTTTAATATCGGATCATGAATACAAAATATAGCAGTGTTAGGAATACATGGAGTGAGAAACTGGACCATATTAAGTGATAGGCCGAGAGGTATGATTATATGTTTAATTATGACAACAACTTTAGTGAGAGTGAGGACAAATTTTTTGTAAGCAATTGGAAATGAGGGGGATTTTGCCAACACTTTGTTAGCTAAGTATTGTTGACCAAAAATGTAGTCAACACAAGGTTCATGAAGTAGATAGAAAACTTCACACTAGATAAGTCGTTATTCGTATCCTCAAGGACAACTTGTTTATGGTGCAAAATCGAATGAAACAACACGTTGATCAACATAGATTTGAACATTATTTTAAGGAAGGGGATCACGTGTTTCTATGCTTGTAACCTTATAAATAGACATCACTCAAATATAAATTTCCCTAGAAGCTACCTCCCAAGTTATATGGTTCTTAATAGATCATATAATGCATTGATCATGTCTCCTATGCTGAAATTTCTCCTACCTAGCACCAGACAATTAATTCCAAATAAATCACTTATTGAATTAGAGAGCAACTCAGTAATGAACTAAACATGTAGGAGAAGCATAAACAAGGAAACCAAATCAAGCACACATAAACACTAAAAATTTTGGGTGATATACCCCTGGAAAAACCCCGAAGGGAAAACCAGTGCTAAGATTGATTTTATTATGCTAAAATCAAGGCTCCCGTAATAGAGATAATGGCCCACTGAGAGAAATACAATTATAGACAAACCTAGCAAAGTATGACTAGTTGTATGAACCAAAGATGCATTATTTTCGATGTGTACATGATTTTCCTTCACTAAACCCACCTATGTATGCGACTGTATCCACTTAAACATTCGTACATGTACGAAAAACTCAATATGACACAACATTCATCTATGGATTCCTCTGACTGAAACCCACCTGCGGTACCTTTGTTCTCTCTTCTCCTTGACCTGATCTCTAGATGGAAGTCCTTATCCACCTATCCAATATCTTGAATCACAGTCCTTCACAATCCAATAGTCTGTGTCAACTCTCTTAACACAAGTATCAAAGTGTCTTCCTCCTTCACCCTAGCCTTGGTTTTATAATTGTGAGTTATAATCTATTTCTAATCTCCAAAGTGTTTGATGGTTGAGATTACTTCTCAAACTCACTTAAGATTTCTAAGTATGCTAATTACTTTTATCACGTTCCTTAAATAACTCAATTAATTAAATAATTAATTAATAACATGAATTTACTTTAATAATTCATTTAATTAAAGTAAATTCAGGAGTAGAAGGCTTTGGACGATTTCCACACATCTAGACACATATCTGTGCGAAAATACATGTATGATTCTACCACTAACATCAACACTCCCTCTTAGTGATGAATGTATTCTGCACCACTCCAAGTATGTATCTAAAGAATACACAATTCCATTTCTCCAAGGGTTTTGTCATAATATTTTCAACCTCCTCATCCATGGAAATATACTGAAGCTTCATTGCTCCCTTCTGGAACTTATATTGAATGATGTGGTACATGATCTCTAAATGTTTGGACCTATCGTGGAATATTTGATTGTCTAAGAGTTTTATACAACTCTAATTATCACAGTATATCATCGTAGGCTCCAACTCATGATCAAATAAACATGTAAGCAATTTTTGAATCAAAATTACTTCATAGATAGCCATAATCATTTCCATATGCTTTACCTCTACTGAACTAAGTGATACAAAAGTATGCTTCTTGTTGAACCAAGTAATCATTCTTGATCCCAAGCTGAAGCAACACTCCAAGGTGCTCTTTTTGTCTACTGCACTCCCTACCCAATTTGAATCAGTATATCCTTGCAAGTGCACTCCATATCCTCCAAGATATCTCCATCCATACTCTACTATGCCTCTTAATTACCTAATCACATGTTTTATTTCTAGATAATGCACCTTCCTCATMTCCACCATGAATTGAATCAAGKTGTTCACATCAAAACAAATATCTATGCTGGTGTTGACCAAATACATCAAAGAGCCTATCAACTTCCTGTATATCATGGGTTTCACCAAATATGAATCTGAAGTCACCACCTTCTTCAGATTGGTAATAATAGGTGTGGTGATCGATCTACATTCCTCTATCCTGAATCTCATCAATATCTCTGCTGCACACTCCCCTTGTCCAAGCAAGATCTCTCCCAATACCTTCCATACATATAAACCAAAAAAATAATGCATTAATACAATTTCCTTCATCTTGAACTCACTCACTAAATCCACTTTTCACCCTGGAATAATCTCCTATGTGTTATCACTAAGAATCGCCCTCAGATTGCAAGAGGATACGCCTAGTACCCATCAAAAAGGTTTGTGAATGTAAATAAGTGATTAAAGGTCAAACAGACAAAACTTAGCATAAAAATGTTTTAACACATAAATCTGGGCTAGCATGCATAAGAAAACGAGGTTCTAATTAAATTCAGTCAGTGGTTTAGGAGTAAAGTTGAATAGGAGGAATACTTAGTGAGGAAGGTGGATAGGTATGCTATTAGCATTAGGCCTTCGAGCAACCAGGAGAAGAAAAACTCAGTCACAAGAACTTCTTGAACTTAAAGTTTAAAACACTAAAAAACATTCATAGAAGCATTATAATCAAACATCCATTATAAAGAAACCACACCATCTCATATGGATCATCCAATCATGAGAATTTCAGAATAAGAGGAAACAAGATGATGAAAGGAAAGTGACTTCTATTAATCAAAATGTCTCAAGTCCAATACATAACGAGAGAACAACTTTACTTAGTCAAAATATTACAACCAGGGAGCTCTACTCAACCATTCAAACCTGTCTAATCATTCAAAATATTTATTTATAATAAAATGACAATAGGAAACAACTAGAGGTGCGAGGTGGCTTTCCTATCCTAGGATTCTCCAAAACAACTAAAATTATAACATTTATACTAACAGATCTAACAAACTGCTACAACTTAGGAGCCATGTTGGCAACCACTCTAACAAGAATTGAATGGCATGTTTGCAGCTTGGGCGCATCCTTCTCCAATGCCACATGTCCTCCAAACTCATATGGTGATCCTTGGTTCCCTCCACATCATCAAAATCAAGAAGGATTCATGAATTCAAACCTTTGATTGTAATGGCCAGTTTGTAGCGCCATTCTGTAGTGCATTCGGTAGCCAATTTTGTAGCACCCTTTGTAAAACAGCTCTACAAATTTCGTAGCACCTCCTATGAAATAGCTATGCAGTTTCTATAGTGCCAAATAGCTCTATAGTTTCCGTAGCACCATTCCTGTGTTTGGCTAGGAGATTTTGTAGTGCCTTTGGTAGAGAAACTGCAGAACATCCTGTATAGATGATTCTGTAGTGCCATGGCACTACAGAATCTTTGTGTGATGTAACAATTCTTCAAAAACACATAAAAACTTAGATGATGGACTAGGAGCCTATTGTTGTGTCCTTTTCGTCACTCCAATGAGCAAAAGAAGGGAACTTGCAAGTCTAGTTGGGCCTGCTAGACAGGACAGAGGTTAGTGTATGAATCAAATGAATCAATCACATGAAATAAACAAAAAACTAAGCTAAAAACAACTAAATAACTAAAGCTAAAATGCATGAGGAAATTAGAGCTAAAATCAATCAAACAAATGACCAATATTCATGCCACCAATGGAGAAGTATATTAGTGGGAAAACACCGTAGAGAAAGGAAGACTTATGGATCCCCTCTTCCTCCTTGGGAGGGCTCTTAAATCACCTATGTTAGAGATCTTCTTACAAATGGTAAATTACAAAACAAATGGTGAAGAAATCCAAGCTTATTCCCTCAAGAGGTGAGGTGAATAGCTTAATGAGATGATGCTAATATTCTCCAAGAAGAAAAGAGGTTTCTTGTAGGATAATAGAGGCAACATAAAAATACAATGAGATTATTAAATTCATAGTGCACCCATGGCCTCTTTTTATAGAAAATATTTGAGTCAATATCCAACCGGTCTTTAGTGTGAGCAAGGGCTCCTTTAGGGAACCCCTAGGTCTTTGACCAGCACCCCACTCAGATTCAGCTCAGATTTGAGGGTCAAATCAAGTTGGGAGCTGGTACATAAGTGGTTGAGGGGTCGAAAAGAACCATAAATGTGTCGTTCATAGGTGTGCGCATATTTTCTCATACATAGTCATGCAACAGGCTCATGTGTGCTTTTCTGTCTTTTTTGGCCTGAGCAAGTGCGGGCGTTTCCTTTAGTGTTTCAGTGCATGTCAATTTTTTGACCAGTTGTATAGTTTGTGCCTTTTGGAAATTCATTTTTTGGGGATGCAGTTGAACTAATAGATATTTGGATATGCTGGATTCCTGTAACCATTTGCGGATGAAATTTCAGTGATAACAGATGCCCCTTGATGTGTGAGGTTAGGAGCATACGTATAACTGAAATACATCAATGTTTCTTCTACTGAGAGTACCATTGTAATGTAGAGTTTTTATAGGAACTATAAGAGCGATTTGTCGGAGGGAGAGGGGAAACTATGGGACCCAAACCTTTCTCTAGGTGGGGGAAAATAAAATTTGTATACAAATGAGGCGGACATGCCCCATTCTCGTGCCATGTAACTCAAGAATGTAAGACCGTAACTGAAGTTGTATGTTGATGTAGATAACTATAGCACCCTCCGGGGTGGTTTAATAATGACATATGAAAATTTTGATGGTGAACATACTCTAAAACGAGGCAAGGACGTATGTAATAAGTGTCGATGACTCATAGGAATGGATGGCCTAGCGAATTTAGAGGTCTTCGGCTAGTATAAAACAACTGCAATAGTCGCATAGTAATACCCACAGTAACATGAGATTGTGTTGAAGTTGAATGCTATGGGGTTCAACGACAATAGAGAGAAATGATGGTTCTCTATGTGCCATCCGAGACTCCTCATTGTAAAGGTAATGAGAGTCAAGATATTGTTTCCCTTCTGGAAACTTTGTTGATGTCGACAAAAAGGGAGATGCGACTCCAAGAAGCAAAAGGGCTTCATGAAATGCACGAGATAATATGAGAAACTGATGAGGAACATGGATGAAGTCAAGATGCAGTGAGACTCAAGACTGCCCTTGGTTGGGGATATATGTGGATGATGATTAGCAGTAACCGTGGAACTAGATCTAGTGTCAGGGGGATGACTAGACACAGGTTAAATTATGCTAGAGGCATGAAAAAGTGGACAAAATAAGAGATCAAGGGTACATGGATTGTGGGATACTCGAGCTTTATGGATGAGGTCCACATGAGGAGAGGATAGTAAATTCCCCAACCAAGGGCGACATGGATTTCTTTGCCGGAAAAAAGAAGGTCGCCAATGGGTGACAACAAAAGGCTAAGTAAATGATGGAAACAAAGAATTTTGTACAATTTCCAAATGAATAAAGAATAATTTAGGATGAGTGTACAGATATAGAAAAAGGTGACCCAGTGCAAGATGGCTTGGCTTGTGAGGGCGCAAGTGGCATGGAGAACTAGTGGAGGGTGGGGGGACCATGGGTGGGTTTTTGTATGAGGTAGATGAATGGAGGACAATGCATAGATGGGAAAACTGATTGTGGATGAAATGGAGGGTTAATGATACTATGGAGGTGCAGTCAAACTAGAACCATGATGAGATAACCTGTGAGTCCATTGGGAAATCTAGCAAAATGAGGAGAAGGAGTATGTGGTTGATTCTAGGAAATGCATAAGACTATCGGGACTCCCATCCCTAGGGGGTGAAAGAAACATGAGTGTCAAAGTGTTAAGGGGGACTATGAATGGGACAAATCATGTGGGGAAGAGTGCTACCGGGTGACAGTATCAAAATGCAGTGGAGGTGATAGTACTACAGACCCGGATGTGAGGATCCCACAGGAAAATGTCGAAGGGTGTGACTAGGATATGTAATCGAGATTTAGAGGGAATGATTACATTCCAGTGTCGATCATATACCTGAAGGAGTTGCGCTAGTGTGTGATGACCAAGTACCTGTACAAATTAAAACCAAATACCCAACGTGAACAATATCTGAAGATAAGGAATGTATAAAAGCTATTTGATAATTTTGAACATGAGCATGCGTACCTGGATGTGATGTGAGAAACATGCTCCCCCAGAGCTGAGTATGGATGGTGACCCGGGGAATGTGACTGTGTAGGTGACAGGATCTGAGCTCCTGTAATTGAGTGTGGAAGTTTGGCAAAAGGGACTATATATAGCTGTGGGGCCCACAATGCCACGTCATTTATACCTGTTGCCATAGTGAGTTGGTGCGAGGATTCTAGAGGAGATTTGGAGATTACGGGAGTTTGAGTTGACCGACTCAGGATTTACGAGAGACAGGTTAGTGGTCTCATCCTGCTGCATAGTAGTTAGGTTCTAGTTTTCGGGCAGGTTCGTACGGATGGATGTACTAGGGGTTTTTGTAGGGATGGGCCCACCAATGCGCGGGAGAGGGAAGGAGACCTGCACTCAAATGCATGGGTATAATTCCCTCTCTTGCACATAATGTTCCACTGCGTTGATCACAGCCGCGCATGGGGGGCGCGTGGGCGGGAAAAATAGGTGTGCATTTGGTGCATGCATGTTCGATTTACAACTGCACACTGTGTGAAGTTGTGTCTCCGACAGTTGCGCATTAGTGTGCAGATGTGAAGAGAACAAGTGCGCATGAATGTGCACCTATGGGTGTGACATATGTGCATTGATGCACATTTGTTTATTCGACAGCTGCACATTGATGCACACATGTGCGAAGAATAGGGGGTGACATTTGCGCATGTGAGGCAAATTTGGGGTTTGTGAAAAGACTTGTATTTTTTGAAGATTTTTTGTGAATGAATGATGATGGCTGATTAAGTGTTTGGGTGAATCCAGGTGATCAGTGCAGTATGCGAGTCCACTAGAGAGGGTGAGATTAGGAGCACCTCAGGGAGGTGGTGAGGGATAAGCCGGGCATTCGGAGCGCCTTGGCAGCCTGTGGGTTGCTCAAGTTATTCGACTTCCCACTAATACAGGTGCCTTAGTATCTTTTGCAGTATATGATTTCTATGTGGAGCACTAAGCTACAGTGCTTCATTGTGCGGGGGGAGCATATGACATTCTCGGCTAGAGAGGATGTCTATTTCTTGATGGGGCTCCTTTTTTGGGGGATGGCCCTACCTATTGATCCCGAGTTGCCAGGGGATGTACACTTGGCAGACTTGGCATGGAGGTACTATTTGAGGCTGAACTTTATGTCAGGTTCGGTCATTCGGATTAAGGCGATGGATGCTTTCTTGCATCGGTGCATGACCGTGATGATTTTGAGGATCTATGGATCCTTAGCGACTCAACAGATCAGTGGTGGTCAACTAAGGCTTATGCAGAGGGTATTGGATGGAGATCTGTTTTCCTGGGGTGTGATGTTGCACACCAAGATGATGGGGTAGATTAACCGATGTCGAAAGGCCGAATCCAGTGATTTTTCTTTTGGATCTATCTTCGTGGCATGGTTTTTGGAGAGGGTGCCCATGTTGAGCCCTAGAGTATTGTTGTCGGTAGCTAAGGCATGAGAGCCATGACTGATGCGGTGGGCATCTATTTTTGTATGGCATGTAGGTGGGGAGAGTGGCCATTATTTCATGGACACCTTGGTGCATGTGTGGCGCCAGATGCCACAGATTATACTCCAGTTCCCATATGGTGGGATGGACTTTCGGCATGACTCGGATATGGTGTTTCCTCCTGGGGAGGATTAGGACCAGAGAGGTATGTCGATGTACTTTATGTTTTGTGATTTTTGATAGTATAGCATATGCTTATATATTTATGGATGTTGATTCTATCTTTGTTTATGTTTTTGCATGTATGGGGCCACGAGGTAGATAGGCAGATTTGGTTGGAGAGACGGCTTGTCAGGGGCCTGTGAGACTGCCATGGGTGGGAGAGTGATGTCAGAGGGATGAGGCTAGTGCGATGCCAACAGGTGATGAGAGAGTCAATAGGAGGCGTATATTTGACAACCCCGGGGCAGGGGCATCACATGCTCCTCCGGTAGAGGCTGGTGGGGTGTTAGAGGATTTTCGCCACTGGTTGGAGTTGGTGCTATATGGTGTTCCTGAGGGCATGTGATCTCATATCCAACACGAGGGAGTCCTGGAGTATTGTGTGGGCCTTCTGGTAGAGTTGCAAACCCTGATCCACAGAGCAGTTGTAGCGGGAGCAATGATGACTGGGTGAATGAGCAGTTGTGGGGCACCTCCTCTAGATAGAGGACCTGGTGCTGGCGCTCTAGAGGCACCATGAGTGCTTTGTATATATATTTTTACTTATTTAGACCTACGATCCTATTTTCTATAAGGTAGTGTGACACCCATTTTGTACCTATAGGGGTGAGGAGGGCTCACTTGCCTACGGGCGATGTGTATGTTGTACCATTTTCTAAACATTGATGACACATTGATCAATATATACATGGCAGTCAAAGGTGGCGTTCGACCCTTTTTTAGCTACCTCATTGTTCTATAACGAAGACTGACGATCTTCATCCAACGAATCTAAGTTCAACAAGCGTTGCTCCATTGGAGCAGTGTTAGGTAATAGCTCGATGGTGGTGCACAACATGGGAATTTCAAACTCGATGGGGAGGGTGGCTTCAATCCCATGGAATAGATTAAATAGTGTAAAACCGATGGCAGTTTTGACTGCTGTGTGATAAGCCCATAATGATAAAAAAAACATATGAAGTCAATTGGTCTTATGTTTGTTGACAATGCATTGCAACATGGTTTTAAGGACCTTGTTGATAGCCTCTACCTATCCGTTGGATTGAGGGTAGTATGGGGAGGAAAACTCTTGGGAGAATCCTAACCACGAGGAGAGTTCGATGAAGATCTCGTTCTCAAAATGCTTACCATGATCGAAGACTCACTGTAGTGGAACTCCGAAATGGGTAATGACGTGGTTGAAGAAACAATGCATTGCAGTGTCAACGGTGTTATTGAAGGTAGGCATGGATTCAACCCATTTGGTAAAGTAATCCACTACCATGATGATGTACTTGTGTCCATTGCTAGACGGAGGGTTACAAGTCTTGAATTCTATGCCCCATTTTCCTAAGGGGCCAACAGGGATGACTAGATGTAGTAGAGTAGGTGGTGCTCATGCTTTGTTTGCATAAAGTTGACATTTGTCACATTGCTTCAGAACGTGGATGTAGTCATGAAACAATGTGGGCCAAAAGTATCCTGCTCAAATGATTTTCTGGGCAGTGGACATCCCTGACAGGTGGCCACTGTAGGCGTCGTTGTGGAAATCATTCAAGACTCTGTTGGCTTCGTCAATGGTCAAACATCGACATAGTATGGTGTCGACCCCATGTCAATATAAGATGTCACCAATACGGATATATTGAGGGGCTTGATGTTGAATGCACTAATGATTGTATCACGAGATATGAGATCCAAACTTCTGTGTCCGAAGGTAGACGAGAAGGTCTCCATACCAGGAGTCATCCAATGGGATGTAGAAGAGGTGTTCGTTGGGAAAATTCGTGTTGATGGGTGAAATAGTAGCATATGAGGGAAACGCCATGATGATTTCGGCGAGAACAAGTGCTTTCTTACTTTTGGAACTTTCAAACTCTAGGTCGTATTCCTGAAGGATGACAATCCATCGAGAAAATTTGTCATTAATTTGCCATCAACTAATAAAGTATTGCATGGGGTTGGAATCTTCCATGAATTTGGTAGTGCGAAGCAAGATATAATGACGCAGTTTCTGGAATGCGAGGACAACTACAAGGGTGAGTTTCTCCTCATGATTGTACTTTAGAGGTGGTCCTGAAAGGTTTTTACTGATATAGTAAATAACATGCTCGCGACTGTCATCCCCTAGTTGGATGAGAACTCCTGCTAGTGAGATGGTTGAGGACGATAAGTAGAGGATGTAATCACAATCATAGTTGGGAGGACTAATCAAAGGGGCGTTGGAGAGTGCCTCTTTTAAATCATCAAAATTGGTTTGGGCATGTTCATCCCATCGAAATGGGATATCATGATGCAATAAGTGAAGGAAAACATGCGCGCAAGTGGCGTAATCTGGGACAAAGTGTCATAAAAAGTTGGATTTTCCTTGTAGGCTCTGTGGTTGGTGCAAATTCCTAGGTGGTGGAATTTTTGTGATATCTTGGACCTTGAGGGGTCCACTGTGATGCCATGTTGGGAGATGATGAACCCAATGGGGTGTCTAGCAGTGACGTAAAATACGCACTTGAGGGGGTTCAAGTGGATATTGTACTATCGACATCGTTGAAAGATGACCTGTAAGTCATCTAGATGTTGAGTTCGTTTCTTGAATTGAGCGGTGAGGTCGTCCAAGTAAGCAAGAATGATGCGAGTGAGATCATGGAAAACGTAAGTCATGTCCTGTTGGAATGTCGCACCTGCATTTTTTAGTCCAAAAGGCATGACATGATAAGAAAAAGTACCCCATGGGGTAGTGAACATGGTCTTATACTAATATGCTTGATGGATTTGGATTTGATTGTAGCCAGAGAACCCATCCATGAAGGACAAGGCCTTGTGGTCGGCACAGTCATCAAAATTTGATCGATGAAAGTTGTTGGGAAGTTGTCCTTGGGACAAGAATGATTGATATTTTGAAAGTTAGTGCAGAAGAAAATAGTTACCTATTTTTTATTAACGAGGATGGGGTTGGAGAACCATGATGTGTATGAGGTGGGTATATGAATCCTGCTATGCATAGTTTGTCAATTTCAATTTTGATAGTCGCTTCTTTGGATGGGTGCATTGGGCGTTTCTTTTGATGTATAGGGGTGATATTTGGCCATGTGTCGATGTGATGTTCAACGATAGAAGGATCGAGGCTGGGAATCTTCATGTATGACCAGGAAAAAATATCCTGGTATTCCTAAAAGAGAGATTTGTAAGATGTGAGTTCCTCAGGGGAGCATGCGCCACCAATGGTAATTTCCTCTAGGATTCCTGGTTTGATGGAAATGTCAATTTTAACAGTGGGGGAAATGTTAGCCATGTTTCCTTCTTCAAAAGAATCAGGAGTAGGGATAGGTCTATTGAACCAATCTATGTGTCCTGATGGGATAAAATCCTTGGTCTCGATTGCACATATGGATATTTGGCTAGGAGGGTTAAAGGATTCCTGCGAGAGAAAAAGCACTATGTGATGGAGCGTGTTCCATGGGAAATAGGGGGTCGTTAGTTCCTCCAGGATATCTCCTTCACAGTGGAAAATGATATAATATAGGGGATCCAGGGAAGTAACATTGGTGATTGCCACCGTGTGGTTGTCTTCACGTGGTGAAGACATATTGAGGGTATCTAAATGATGGTTCGATGGTGTGCTTGAAATAAACCAGATGTTCATACATTGTGGGTTGTGAACTGTGGGAGGGGGTAATATTTCCTGAGGGAAATGAACCAGAGAGTTGGGAGGATTTGAGGGAAAATCCTCAGACATTCTATCCATGAACCATGGAGGGGTGGGAAGTGACTCAGGTTCAGGGGAGGTGATATGAACAACATATGGAGAAGGAAGAGGGGTGATCAATTACATCATAAACAGTGAGGTGGTTGGAATATTTTGAATAAGGGCCATTTGACGAAGCCTATATTCAATGATCGTATGACACTAGTATGTGAAATGATCAATTGATTCACAAAGAGAGAAAGGGAACCTCCTTCGTTCATTGACTGAGTTCGTGACATAATGGATGTTAGTGACGTGAGTACTCGATGATGTGGGTGAAGAGGGTTCTTGTTAAAATATTTGGCATACGGTCATTAATGTCTGTCAAAAATGAGGTAGTGCGAGGTA
Source organism: Picea mariana (assembly GCA_032191745.1). Lineage (NCBI taxonomy): Eukaryota > Viridiplantae > Streptophyta > Pinopsida > Pinales > Pinaceae > Picea > Picea mariana. Next base: position 13,011 of record JASDQU010221628.1, read on the forward strand.
ATGGTGAGTGTAGTGGTACTATGAACAGATGGCACATACAAATTTGGTTCACAACCCTTTGTTGTCTGTAGTAGGGGATGTGGTGGTAGTGCTAGGTGTGCTTAGTGAAGCGATGAACAATGTGGTTTCTTGAGGGAATTGGATCAAATTGCGTAACTTGAGGAGAGAGGGACATCTATTTGTGGGGTGTCCTTCTCTCTCGCAAAGTGTGCAAGGAGGTTGAAATCAGGGAGGAAGTGGAGTGGTGGGCACTTTATTCTTTTGTCTACCCCCAGCCGTAGTGGTGTTGCTGGGAAGTGGGGGTGAGGGTGGTGTCATTGGAGTTAGTAATGGAATATGCATTGAGATTCCCTCTGTTTGGGGAGGGAGGGATGGTTGAGGAACCATTGTGGGTGGGTGTAGATACCATACCATAATGGAAAACACCATGTTGGGAAGGGTAAGAATTACGACTACCTGGAAATCTTTTACTCACGGTGGGGGGTAGAAGAGGGGGATCTGAGTAATGGCTTGGGGGACTATCTCCCAAATCGAGATTTGACCCTGAGAGTGGGTGAAATCGGGGATAAGTGGTGTTGTAGGATTCTCAAGGGATTCCTGAGGTAGGATTTCTTCCATGAGAGGGACGTCCAAGAGTGGAGAAGCCTCGGTGGGAGGAATGGTATCTCTAGCTTCAATTCGATTGGAATATATGACACACACTTGTGTGAGGGGTGTATGAGCGGTGGTGCTCCATGGTATGCCCCCAACAATGATGGGTATTTGAAAATTCTGGGGGCCATATCTATGAGTGGATATGCATCAGAACTGATGCGGACAAGAGGTAATATGTTATTTATGTTGGAGGAGTGCATAGGCTCATAATGTGATACTTGGTCAATGGTGATGATCTTCTCGTTGTGGGGGAACATCATTGTTCGAAACACAGAAGAGGACGCAACCTTCATTGCGTACATGTAGCTATGCCCAAATAAGATATTGTAATCAAGAGGGGCATCGATAACCTCAATGTCAATAAGAATGGTTTTCCCCTCGAGTTCAATGGGGAAATTTTGAAAGAGCCCTTCAGGAGAGGATGATCGTCCATCATAAGAGCTCAAAGTGATGGCAGATGGTATTAGCTCAGGGGAGCCAAGTTTATGCCATAAATTTTTGGACATGATGCATGTGGATGAACCTTCATCAATGATACATCGATGAACCATGATGTTTCAAATATTGACTGGTATCTAGAATGCTAACAAAGCTAGGAGACGAGGTTCCCACAATCTATATCAAATGTGATGAGTCTAGTATCAGCAGGGTCGACTGCCCCCAAGGCGGAAATAAATGATTTCCATTGGGTGGGACATGTTTGGAGGACCTCCAATACTGACATGGTTGTAGGATATTGCACCAAGTCATCGACCAAACTATAATTGTGTGCCACCCTAGCCTAAGGGTTGTTGACATTCCATCTTAATGGGATTTGAGGAATATGAATGGGGTGTTCAATGTTAAGGCACAAAATCATCAAGGGTTGTCCGGTGGTAGCTGGAGATTCTTATGAAGTGGTGGGATTAGATTCAGGGGGTGCACTGTATTGATGACTGGATGTTTGCAGAAGAATTTCTTCTTCGCTAGTTAGGAGGATATTGCGATTCGATGGATTTCCAGGGAGTTGATATTGTCCCAATTGTGGTGGGGTAGGATGCATTTCCTGCTGGGTGTTCATCACATCTTGGTGTGGAATAAGGTTTTGCAACAAAACCAGGGGTGGTTGTTGCAAATATTGTTGTGGGGCCTGCTGAGGGGCAGGTGGCACTGGAGGATGAGGTGCGTTCATGGAATCTTTCATCCATTTGAAGTCAACAATTTGGGGGCAATGGTGAGTATAACGACCATGCTCACTGTAAAGGGCACAAGGGAAGTTTGTCTGGAGATGGTTGTTGTTGTTCCTCCCTTAGAATTTTTTGTTATTTCTCCCTTGGGGGTTCTGGTTACCCTGGTTCTGGTTTCCCCCAATAGGTTGGTTTTGTTGGGGGTTATTTCCCCCTGGTCCTGGGTTATTATTGTTTCAGTTTTCCCCTTTCTTTTTGTCATTATTCGGCTGATGGGACATATTTTTCCGTATTCAGTTGTTCAAAATTTTGAAATTGCTGAATGAGAGAGGGTTGTACAAAGTTAACCCCAATGTGTGGTTGTCCTTGTGGAGGATAAATTGGCTGTGGAGGACCAAGAAATGGAAAATACAGATTATTTTGTGTCAATGATCCATAGGGTGCATAGGAAGGTGTAGCGCTTTCACTAGTGCCCAAATTATAGGCTAAGGTAGAAGGGGTACCTGAACTTTGTTGAGAGGCTGGGCGCATAATGGGTTTCAATAGGGGTCCACTCATGGGTGGAGGGAGGGCCACAGGGTATGGTTGTTGGTAAGGGGGATGGGGGTAGTAATATGGTCCCCCATACATCAATGGATATTGGGGTGTACCGTACATAGGTGGTGTTTGTATGTACAAATTGTGGTGTGTTGTGGTACCGATCAATCCATCCATCGAATGAGACATCCCAGGTTTTTCCTGGCCAAATGGTACAGGTCTTGGGGTTTCAGGTATTACTGTGTACAAGTATCCTGACTGACCATAAATGAGGTCATGTTGTTGAGCCTTGTTGATGGCTTATTCTTCAGTTTGGGGGAAGGTGGAGGCCACATCTTTGGCAAGGATAGAGACGAGTTATTTGAGAAACCAATTGAGGCATTATTCTTTGGTGGTTTCGGCTTTGCATAAACTACGTTGTTGATGCCATTCATGAATGTGGTCAGGGATATGTGTGGCTGGGGATTGTTTACACTCAGAGATAAGTTCTATACCATTGTCATGACGAATAGGTAGTTGAAATAAGGTAAAAAATGTTTTGTCCAATGATTCAAAAGTCACATGGGACCTTGATTTTTCATCCACATGCCATTTGGATGATGGACCTGTGAGTGTGCTTTGAAATAACCTTAATTGGATGAAATATTCCATGATGTTGTTTGAAGAGCACCATAAGTGGAAGGTCATTATATGGTTGGTGGGATCTTCTCCCACTTTTCCTTCAAACTTGGGAATGTGTGAAGGTAGTTTGGTAGGCATAATAGGCCATGTGGGGTCATGCAATATAGGATCATTTGTGAGCTTACTTAGATCTGATATGTTGAGGGAGGCCAAACATAGCATGTGGAGTGGTAGTGGAGGATTAGTTCCATCCATGGTGTGAGTAGGTAGTGGACCTGACCCTTGAGGGGGGTTTGGTGGGGGTGTACTTCTCCCTTGGGAAGAAGTGTACCCTTTGACTCCTTGTGAAGGAGAGATAGTGGATGGATGAACTTGGAAAGTGGACCCAATTAAAGTGGAACCAAGTAAAGTTGATCCCAAGATAGTAGCACTCACAGGGGTGTGATATGGTTGAGTCGATGAGTTTGTGAAATTAGGAAATCCTCCTAGGATAAGAGGAATATTTTGCAAGCATCTGGAATGACGGGGATTCTGTGGGTCCCCTATGATGTCCGAATAGAAAAGTGGAATGTGTGCAAAATGGTGATGAGAGAAGTAAATGAACAAGAGACTTGTATAATATGGACCTTCACAATATATCTCAAAATCATATGTAATGAAAATAGCATCATACATAAATCAATCGAAAATAAGCATACATGTGGGTAGGCGGATTTTGTCCACTTGGGAGAACAAAGAAAACAAATGCCCATGTCCTAAAAATATGTAGCGTCCTTCCTCTCAAGTACCAATGGACTTTCCAATAGCACTCAATAGTGGAGTCTGAAGCCACCAGAAGAGGAACTACTGAAGGATGAAACAATTAGTTATAATGAGGGGTAGAGGGTGCATATCTTGAAAGAGTTGGCAATATTTCCCAATATCCACACAGAATATGATCAAGGTGCAATTGCAACCTACAATTTCCACCTGGGTAGATGTCCTAAATTTTGGCCACTAGGTACCTCGGTCAAAGTGGGACATTTATATTTTTGGCCTTAGAAATGGGTCATAGGTTGGATCCATTCCAAGAGGTGGGTGCCTCAAGGGGGGTCACATAGAACAACCAGACCTCGGCCTTCGACCCTTCACGATTATCTCCCCGCCTTATGGTGTTAGGAGCACTTGAATTGGAGGATTTGAAAGTTCCCTATTTGTCAACTTCTAATGTTTGAATATGTGAGAACCAGATAACGGAGGTTATTTGGATGCCTACCCCCGAGATCCTATCTGTAAGAGCCGAATTAATTTAAACAACCATTAATTTACAACACAACAGTAAAATTTAAAAGTTACCTTCATTTAGCACATTCGCCATCAAATATATATCAATAATAATAAAATTAATTAATCATAATGGAAAACAGTGCATAAATTTATATAAATACCTGAACCTGATGCTATTATCCCTCCTTTTTTTCCGCAACTTGCCTCCTTGATCTCTTATGAACACTGCCCAAATCCATTCCTCCCTGCCAACTAGGTAGCTCCCTAGCTCCAGGATATCAATGGATATCCTGGCCCCCGTGCCCAAAACCCCCAGCAACTCCAGTGCACTGTATCAATCCCACTCTCAAAATTTCACTTCCCTCTCTGCAAATCCCAGAGCTCCCAAAATCCATCCCCAACCTCCGTAGAATGCCTCCCGTCAAACTCCTTCCCTTCCTTATCCCTCCTTCACCGACTTTCCTCCCCCTCATTAATTTCCTTATCTCCCCCTTTAATATCTTATCCCATTCTTTAATGTCTTATCCCCCCTT
>JASDQU010221630.1:17412-34376 GCA_032191745.1 Picea mariana
ATGCTTGCAAAGTTTTGACCCCCCAAAAGGACATTTGATGTCTCAAAATGGATTTGGAAAATTTGAGACCCCAAATTTCCAAACTGGGACCTCCCACTAAAATGGGCCCTGCAAACCAATTCCTCCATTTTTTCCACCCAAAAAGTATAAAGATAGATGGAAAATTATATAATGATCAAATATGAATCATCTGATGTGAAAGTAATCAATGAACTTAAGGATGTCATGATTAGTTGGCTTCAAATTCCAAAGTTTGTCAAATTATTGATATTATTATGGTTGATATCTTGGAAGCTTATGATTTGTTGTTGAGTAGCGGCTGTTCACATAAATTGCAAGGATATTTTGTCACCAATTGGTCACACCTATGGTTGCCTTACAAAGTATAGGTTAAGCAAATCATATTTGACTTGGAGACTTGCATGAAACATAATATGTTAGAACTGGAGGGACATAACAAGCATATAAATTTTGGACATTTTATTTTAGGGTTATTTCTTAGAAATATATTTTGGGTGTTATGTAGCATAAGAATCACTTCTTGAAACAAAAACACAATACAAACTCCTTCATTGCACATAGACTAATAATAATGATTGCACTATAATATATTTAGCTATCACTATTTCTTCTGACTTAGTCATAGATACTAACATTTAGACTTTATACTTTGATGGCTCCAAGTTGCAAGAAGGAGTTGGGGTAGGATGTATTCTAATTGTATTGCAAAAAGGAGGTCTTTAATCTCCTATAAACTTGAATTCAAATGCACCAACAACGTAGTTGAGTACGAGGATTTAATCCAATGTCTTAGAAAAGATATTGATCTAAAAGTAAAATGCTCGAATTTTTTTGGTGATTTAGAGATCATTGTAAGGCAGATAAAGAATTCCATATATTGTCATTCTCCACACTTGAATATTTATCAATCAGAGGTTTGACTTTTAGTTAATAGTTTTGATGCATGTAGTATTCATTTCATTCCTTGCTCCAAAATCAAAGTTGTTGACACTTTAGCTAATGTTACTTCTCATTTGACTTCCTTGAATAACAATTTTTTAGCTGAATTTATTTTTAGGCCTTTAGTTTCGGATAATGTTACCAATTGGAGAGTATTTAATAATGATGATTATATTACTAATTTCCTCACTAATAAAGACACATTAAAGGATGCAATTATATATGACAAGGAGCATGCAAAACTGCAGAGGAGGCATGTGGAATATCAAGGATAATCCCATGCCTAAAGGGGTTTTGACTCTATAAATGATGTTTGATATTCATAGGAGGTTTAGAAAAATAGTCAATGTTAAGACAAATAGTTGTTCAATGAGTTATGAGATGATAAACTCGGGCACTCAAGAAAATCCCAAGAATATCAAGTTGGGGTCCTGTTGTTCAAAAAATAAGAAGCAGGCATACATTCAATTGCTTAAATAATATAAGGACATATTTTCCTAGACATATTAAGATATGAATATATATGATACCAAGATAATACAACATGTCATTCCTGTTAAGGAAGACACAAATCCATTTCAATAATACACAAAGTGCATCCAACTTTGGAACCTCTCATCTAGAAAGAACTAAAGAAATTATTGGATGCAAAGATCATCTTCAAGGTTCATCATTCTACCTAGGTTGCAAATATGGTGCATGTCAGGAAGAAGAGGGATATATCAAACTATGCATAGACTTTTAGATCCTGAACAAAACCTCTAATAAAGACAATTATATTGTTCCTTTGATGGAGTAGATTTTACAACTTATCTCTAGTTCTAAAATGTTCTCATTATTGGACATGTTCTCTAGTTACAATCAAGTCATGATAGCTAATTCTAATTGGCTAAAAACCATTGTTCATACAAAGCGAGGAACTTTTACTTACTAAAGGATGCCTTTCAGCTTAGTGAACATGGGAGCCACATTTCAACATGCAAAGGACATAACCTTCAGAGGGATAATAGGTTAGAGCATGGTTCTTTAGCTTGATGACGTTACAGTCTATTCTAAGAAAAGGTTAGGCCACTTGCAACACCTAAAATAGATCTTTGTAAGATGCCAAAAATATGGTATTTGTTTGAATCCAAAGAAAAGCATCTTCAATGTTTTATAAGGAAAGATACTAGGACACATTATATCAAAAGATGAGATCTAAGTGGACCTAGTATGAACCAAAACCATTGTGCATATCCCTATGCCCAATAACAAGAAATCCATGCAGTTCTTCTTTAGGAAGATTAATTTTGTTTGCAGGATTATAGTTTATTTTGCTAAAATCGTCAAACCATTACAAAAGATGATAAAAAAGAATGTTGAGTTTAAATGGACTCTTTTTTATAAGGAGGCTTTTGAAAAGGTTAAGGCTGCCATAGCTCTTGCTTCGACATAGTAGAGACCAAAGTTTAGGAAGTATTTTTCACTATATATATTTGCATTTGGTCATTCCTTTGCAACAATGCTCACATATAAAGTTGATCAAGGGAATGAATGTTTGATTTAATTCATGAGCACTGGTCTATAAGGGGCCAAGATGAGCTATCCAACAATCAATAAGCAATTGTTCGTTGATTACAAAGTTGTCAAATAGTTCAGGCCCTACATTTTGAATAAGCATACGAAATTAATAGTACCCCACCCAACCAAGAGATTGTTGTTGTGTAGAAAGAAATTGGTGAGCAAAGAGGCAATTAGATGACAACCATCAATGGATATGATTTAGAGTTCAAGCTTACCACTATAGTCAGAGGCCAAGGCCTATGCAAACTAATAACTGAAGCATTGGACCCAATTGAATCATCAAAAATAGGTCAGGAAAATGATATAACTCTTTATGTTTAGGAAATTTTATCTGTTCCTATAGACATATAATCTTGGTACAATGAGATGAAGCAACACTTGCAATGTGGCACTTCTCCCAACTATTTGAATTGGAAGCAAAAGAAAGCATTGAGACTCAGGTCATCCTAATACTAGCTGATTAATGACATCCTATTCCAAAAAGTTACGATGGAGTATTTCTTAGATATCTTAAGCAAGATGTTGATAAGGTCCTCATAGAGCTACATGATAGGCCAACTAGAGGACACTTCCTTGGTAAAACAACAACCCATAAGATTCTAAAAGATGGGTATTACTGGCTAACAATGTTTAGACATGCACAATCATATGCTTGGAAGTGTAAGATCTATCAAAAGTGTGTTGGGCGAGAAAAGAAACATGTTGTCCCACTACAACTTGTAATAATTGAAGAAAATTTTGAGCAGTGGGGCTTGGACATCATAGGGAAATTAATCCAAACTCCTCCAAGAAAAATAAACACATTCTTATTGCCACAGATTATTTCACACGATGGACTAAAGTTGTGCCACTATCCAAGATCAACAAATGATTACTAGGTTCAGTGTTCATCAATGCTTATTTTTTATAATGCTACTTATTTTTCTTCTTTGAAATTAACTAAGTTTGCTTTAGATAAGAGAATTATTCTATGGTACTCATCTAACTATTACCCACAAGGAAATGGCGTATCTGAGTCCATTAATAATAACTTGATATGTATCCTAAAGAAATTATAGTTGACCATAAAAGAAATTTGCACAATGCTCTATCAAATGCCCTATGGGATAATAGAGTGACCCTAAAGGCTAGCTTGGGAACTTCCCCTTATTTCATGGTTTACATAAAAGAAGACATATTTCCCCCAAATATATTCTTGCCATCCTTCCAACTATCTCATGCCTCACATGGGTAGATCTACTCAACCATTGGAGTTAGATTAATACCATGCTAAAGTTGGAGGAAGAAAGAGAGAAGGCTAAGAAGAAGTTTGTTGTTCATTAACAAATAGTCAAAAGATGGTTTTGTAAATGATATGTAGGAGATAACGACTTCTAGGTGGGAGATCTGATTTTGGAGTGGGACAACCAACATGAAGAAAAGGGGAAACACACCAATTTTTAGTAGTCATGGCTTGGTCCTTTCCAAATGGTCGAGAAGCTTGGCCTAGGCATATACAAATTGAAAAATCTTGAAGGGAAAGTAGACCTCCTTCCTGTCAATGGCCATATTTTGAAACAATATTTCACCTAACTATCCTTAAGGAAGTTAGCCTGTACATAAGTAGGTTTTCTTTTGTGGCTTATTTTTCACAAATTTCATTTGATGCTTTGCTTGGATTTATTTTTCTTTTAAGCAAGTTGCTTTCCATTTTGATTTGTTGTTCCATTTCCTTCACTTTCAGTTTGGTTATTTCAAGTCACCTAGAATAAAGTTTTTCCATTCTGGTTTTCTCCTTGAGACTAATGAGTTTGCATTGAAAGTTCTCATGACTCCATTGGAAGCTCCAAGCACAACTGTGTGAAACTATTTGGTAATTTATTTAAGCATTGATCCATGAAATTACTTGATTAGATCTCTCATGAAGGCCATTTGAATTTTTATAATAATAATAATAATAATAATCTATTTTTAAGGTCATGCCCAAGCCACACACCAAATTGGTGTATGACACCCCCTTGTTTGTGGAACAAGGGACTCCCTTCGCGCAATGATTTGACTGCTAAAGTCTACAGAGGTATATATACCCTACCTTCCTCTGGATTTGAACTTGTGACCTCCAAGGAGGACACACATGTTCTTAACCATTAGGCCCACTCAGGTTGTATTTATTATAGTGGTGGAACACATTTTTGTCAGGTGACTGGCCCATGAGCAATCTAGGAGTTCAAGTATTGAATAGTTTACTAGTTATGTTGGCCCATTTTAGATCACCCCCAAAATAACATTTTTTATTATTTTTGAACTAATAAGAAGATAATCCCACTTTTCTTAAGGTTCTTTAATTTCCAAAGTAGAACAAATGTTAGAATCAAGGGATCTAGGGTTAATTGAACTTTTTTGTGGGTAAACACTTGTTTGCAGGGGAGAACAAGCCATTCCAATTGCTTTTTTTTGGACCTAATTATTAGATCGAGTGCCTATGTCAGATGCAAAGTTGACACTATAAACTATTGAACTCATTCTATTCAATTATTTTCAACATTTGATTGAGTTGTACTAGTAATGCATGAAATTATCCCAAGACATAACGATGACCTTCACCTTCCTCATAAGCCAATAGTCCTCGATATACTTTTTATATGTCACTACTTCCCTTATTGTTGCCACATCTCAATTTGGTTAATCACTGAGATCCTTTATTAGTTATTCATGGACCATCCAAAAACACACTTACCTAATTTTTGAACAATGTAACCACCCCAATTCCTTTTAGTGTTCTTGTTCCACTAAAATACACAAGTAAGTAAACATGTGGAGTGAGAAAAAGTACACAAGTGAGTCTATGGATTGGGAAGAGTAGACAAGAAACAACAATACTAACTTACCCTCTATGCAAGATGTTGATGTTTAAGAAGAATTTGGTGTAAATATTATGTATAGTGTTGTTTAAGTAACCATAATTCTATGTAAAACTTTAGCAATGAGTTTGCTTTTGATGTATCATTGATGTGACATTAATTTACCTTTTACCATAAATTTGTGTATGCAATGTAATGTTTAACATAGGAAAACAAATATATATTTTTGGATATAATAAAAATATTTGTGTTTTTCATTTCTAATTGGTTGATAGAATTGAAGTGTTACTCCTTTCACGTCTTTAAATATGTAGAATTAATTACATAATCAATGAATTTCACCAATCACCACATCTAAATATAAAAAGTTGTACTATGTATTTATTATTATACATTATTATATTTATTATTTATTATTATATTTATGAATATTATAGTTTCATTTAGTTTACTGTTCATTATACATTTTAAATAACAAATAACCTTCAATTATTATCTTTTGACAAAAAATATTCATTACTTATACATTTAATTATATTAAATTTCATTCTTCAACATATTTGACTTGGACTAAATTACCATACAACCTTTTAAGTTTGCTACATGAACCATGCATATACTTGTTATTAAAATCCCTTCACATGAAAATGTAATGTCGGGGTCATGTTTAACCACTGATGGTGATGTTTAAGAAATTCCATGCAAAGCTCATACATAGCATAATGGCCCGATGTTTAACAAAGGATGGTGATGTTTACGATTTCATCTCCTTTTCTAGGATAGGCGGTGTGATTCTGAGCAGCTCGCCAGAGGCCTATATGGAAGACCATCGCCAAAGCCTTGTGCTTAGGCACTGGTCCATTTCACCGTGGTCCCGGAATTTCACGACTTTCTCTCCTTCAAAATCTCCCACTTCGTCTGCATCCTAGGGCTTTATTTTTCCCCACACGAGATAGTTTTTGTATTTTATATTTTATTGGCATGTAATAGGTAACCAAGAACACAACTTAGGGCTTTGAAGGACACTGGACTTGGACCAGAAAGAAATGGATGCTTTGTTCTGCAGATGATGATGCTTGTGCGTTTTGTGAGCGAATAATGTGTTCTCCCTTCAATGATTGATCCTCTTCCTGATGGTATTCTCCCACTGAAATTATTGTTCGAAATGACACCTGCAGCTCATCGAGGTATACCGCCGTGGTATGGTATCCTTCAATGCATCACCACTCTAACCTAGTAGCAGGGCTGCAACACATGGTATGATTTTGGATCCATTGAGGAATAATAACCAAGTTGCATGGGTGGATTTATCCAACAATAATTTCAGTGGAAGACTACCGTCGATCTGGAAGACTCGGGGATTTAGAATCAGCAGGTTATGGCAAGTCAGTGTTCATCCGCTATATGTCTTGAATCTGAGAATTAAGATGACAGAAGTTGAGTATAGTCCGAAATATGTGCTGGAAAAAGAAGGAGGGTTCAGTTATTTGGCCATTGAAATGTCTGAAGGCCTTACTGTTTGTAGGTGGGGTTACAGCGTTTTGCTCCGAGGGAATCCCACCTTTGACTTGATCCCTATACCTCTTCTTTGGCATTTGACAACAACTTTTCAGTTTTCTTTTGCAATTTCATTTTCTCATCAATCAGTCATCTTTTGCAATTTCATTTTCTCATCGTTCAGTTTTGTATTCTTTGCAGGTTGAGTAATCTTTACCCAATGGATTTAACAATCGTCGCACCCTTCATCCTTGAGAGTTCCAGAAACCCTCCATCTGCAGTTTCTTGCTTTTATAATTCTTCTACACAGAGTCGTTTAATAGCTTCGAGGCATTCATCACTGATGAAGCTCTAGACCTTCTGTTGCAGACTTTACATGTTCGAATTGTTGGAGATCTGAAATAAATCTCTTATTTTTAAGGAGGGTTTAGAAAAGCCCTCTTACCTTGTCCTTTAAGACTTCCTTTTGATCTTGCTTCCATGAAGAGCTATATATCTGTAAAAAGCAAACCTCCGAGGCCTCGGAAGAGTATAGACTTAGATTTTTCTGCTTCGAAGAGGGCTAGAGATGGCAGTGATTTTACTAGAGATGGTAACGAGTTTCAGTTATTCTTCCAGACCCTCACGTGTCTTCGATTTCTCTTTTATGGCTTCGGAGCATTTTTTACAACGGTAGAATTTGTGTTTTCAGTATAATCTTTGTACTGCCTGCAATAAGGACATCCCTATAGCTCTTTCTGATATACACGACGGTGGCCTTGATGCGAAGATCAAGATGAATTTCGGTACGTTTTCTGGTTTGTTTTCATGGTTGTTTGATTTTCAAATTTGGTATCGGTTAAGGATGTACGATCTGCTCTATTTTGCAGATATTCAAGTTGAATCAGAGGTTCCTGAAGTGAAAATGCCCTCTAAAAGGTAAAAATCTTAGATCCTTCCAGTTTCGACCTTTTGATGGTTTGTTTTTGTGAGTTTATCTACAAGATTGAATGCTTGAAACTTTGATTTGAACTTATCTAAGTAAAACGTGAAAGAGAAAAACCACAGAATTATGCATATTCTTGTATTGGGCCGTGCCATATTTCGCAGATGGATGGGGTTGTGGTGGAAACACAGATTTACTTGTTGGGTTGCCCTAGATTTAAGATTTTTGGACTGTCTTTTGATTAACTTGTATTCGTTACTGTTAGAGTATGGGTGTATGATGGATATCAACTGTTGGATTTGGCTATTTTGCAAATTATCACATCAGTTGTTGTGTTGACTTGACATGCTTGTATATTTAGTGTGCGCGATTAACACTTTTTGCGTGGATTTTGGTTAAGTCTCGTTTTCTGTTTTGTAATAAGAGAGTGGTAGAGAGATTCTAGGTTTGCCAGATTTGCGGTTTCGTCTACTACATTGAGACTACAGACTCCTTATTAATCTTTCCTAGCTTAATAGAATTATGCATACGAGTGCTGTGAACTTGAATGATGTACTCAGGTATTTTGCTTGACTTGTAGATTTAGCATCCCATTGTGGTGATTTTGCATGGTATTCTGTGAATTTCTTTATTGGGTTTCAGTGACTTTGCATAGCACACCAAGTTGTTTAGATCAACAGATTTCTAAATTTGAGTTGGAATTAATTTGTAAACATCCATCGACCAGCCACAAAAACCAACGACCTCGAGTGACTTTACTTAGCCTTTAATTCGCTAGTTGGCACGCGAGAGCATTCTAGCAATCCCAACTACTGTTTTTGGCTACTACTTGTCTGGCACGGTAAGTGTTGAGCTCCATATGGATCTTTCCTATGATGGCGCATTGTTTTGAACTAGAAAAGAAATCAGGTATACCAAATGATTAAGATCAATTTAAATTCAAGTATGCCCTGCCACTTATTTAGAAGCTAAATGTTGTCAATGAATATAGCGACTACCCAGAGCCCAGGAGCGAGAAAATTTCAGCGGGTAGTTAGAGACCAGACTTGCCTTTTCCCGAGCCCAGGAGCGAGGAAATTTCAGTGGGTAGTTATAGACCAGACTTACTTTCAGTTAGATCTTATATTTCTATCGTGTCATTCTTTGTAGGAAGACAATCGGTATTCAAATGTCAAACAAAGCTCTATAACGCTTGATATGGGGCAGATTGATTTACCTCAAAGCTTAAACAAATGGGAATTAAGGAGTGAAGTAGTTTCTTCCCCGGCCAACTTCTCAGATTAGTGAAACTAATAAGGTAAATGTAAGTTTTAAGCCTTTTACAATAATGCAATGCACACAGATTCTTAACAGATACAATAATGCAATGCACACAGAAAAGAAAACAATTACAATCACACATATACACAGAGATTTACCCTGGAAACCCAACTGGGAAAGCCAACAACCTGTTTTAGAGCCGCATCTCTAATTCTATTCATAATCCCAACTTCATTGTTTACAAAATATATAGGATTCTACGACATCCAAAAAATCCCTAATACATTGACCTAGATTAGATTACAACCTTAATTCCTTAACCGGAATTAGAAAACCATGGACTGAAATACCATGTGCCACTAAACCACCAAAGGCGAAAGACCGTCCAAAAAATTGGTGAATTAACCCTCAATTTTTTTTTTTAAGGGCTCCATCCTCGAAACCCCTAATAGGGGGACCCACAATCATGCAAAGTATATAACACATATCCAACAGTAAATTCTTGACTACAGAGCTTTTCACCGAGCATAGATGGAGATAAGGAGTGAGTTTGTTAATTATTATGTTTTTGCATTCAAGTGGGTATTGTATGGAGAAGGGACAAAGTCAATATTTGTGGGATATCTTGCACCAAAGGTTGCTTTTCTTCATTTATGATTGAACTTACTCATAATTAGTCTCATCTACACAGTGGTATGGATGTATGATCTCATACAACAATGCAGTGGTGGACCATAATAACCTACCCAAGGAGAAGCATAATGATCTGTAAACAAGGGACTTATGGCTCACTCGCTTTACCAACATGGATCCTTTGTGGAATTTACTTTTGATCTATGTTCTTCTGCCCTATACAAGGATCTCTGTTCTTCTGATGGCTGCAATGCCTGAGTGTTTGGTTGTCTTATGTAGTTCTGAGTGCAAACTCCTCTTGCCAGTATTGACTTTGTTTTTGAGATGGGTTTTATGAGCTTGCTCTATTGATTGTGTTGCCAAAGTCAATGCTCATCAATCTCCTCAAGAGAACTTTGCTGCAATAAATTATCCTCAAACAAAACTATATATGCCAAACAACATATCCTACGACTAGAGATAGGTTGGGTCCATGCCTCTTCACTGTTGTTTGTTAGTTGTTCACAATGTTGTGTTTTGTTCAAATAATATTTGAATCTCTATCAAAAGGTGGCAAATCAGACTAACTACTTATGCTTACAATTTCTACAACCCACAGTCCACTCGTGAGATAAAAGAAAAAAAAGAAATGGCACTATGTTTATAGCCTAACATTTATTGATTCTAGACAACAACTCAAATCATTGGGCTAATATGCTGTAGGTTTATTAAAGGAAAAAAAATATCAGCTGGGGTGGATTGAGTGTGAAACGTATTACTTTTGAACTGGTGGTTATAACTAATAAACAAATGCACTAGCTAGTATGTGATGGAGAAGTGGCACCATGTTCAAAACCTAGGACAATATTCAACAACCGATACATGCCACTAGCGAATCAATTATTGAATTACAATGTTTTATGAGTACTTAATGGGAATCCACGCATTATCTCAGAAGTGAAGCAACTAATTAAACTATAGCACAACACAGTGAATTCACACAACAAACCAAATCAAAATGTCCACAATGTTTACCTTGGAACCCAAATGGGAAAACCAGCTTTCGAATGGGGGCTCAGTTTTTCATTTTGGCAATTTTTGGTACAATGCATTTCATGGATTTCTATCCATCCTCCTCTTCTTGGCCAAAAAAAGACCCATTGAGAATGAAAGTAATGGAAGAAATAGGGAGCGCTGGGGAAATGGGAAGGCCAACATGCATGACCTTACACTTCCCATTCTTCAGTCTTTTCTTTCCTATTCTATTTTTTGCTTTTTCATTTATTCTCTTTTTTTTCTTCTTCTCATTTTTTCTTATTCTGTGTTTACATTTGCATTGCTTTTCATAGTTTGTCTAACCTTCTTTAATTGCCTAATTAACTTGTAGGTATCGAGTCTTATGACCATTCATTGGTTTGGATCACACTTCTCCATTGAGAGGCTTTTTGGTTTCCAAAAGCTTGAAGGAAACCAATTTGGATCAATATACCTTTTGTGTGCTTCTTTGGAACGTGGCTCTGAATTTAGCTCCTGTACACATCTCTGAATCTGGGTTGGCTCTAGTCCTAGCTATGGCTTTGTCTCTAGTCGCTTGTTCCCGCAATGCAGAAGTCTACTCACTGACTTTTAGCTCCGAGCATTCTCCATATTCGACTCTGCAATCATAATTCATTTCCATCTCTCTCAAACTTGGAGACGATCCATTTTGGTAGTCAATGAAGCCAAGTCGAACATTGGTCTTCATGTTCAGTGTGACCCCAACACGCTATGCCATCACGTAACAACTCCACAATGGAAGTTTGGTTTGTATTCTTCTACTAGGATGTTGCTTCCCAACATGGAAACAACTCTCTGGTGCCTGCACATGCGTACAAGCACATCAAGGAGTTCTTAAGAACTCCTCTAAGGTCATTGACCTTTGTGCACTAATCTTTGGCACATCTCCAAGAATGGGTTCTTTGGATGCAATATCGAAAACAACAATTGGATTGTGGCTTCCCTTGGCATTATCCCGCTGTTCATTTTGTTGGTATCACTGATCTCATGTGCTGCTATAACTTCTTGGATAGCTTCTACTCCTTGGATCAGAGATGTAGGCAACTCTTCATCTTCTTCAATCTTCACTCTCTATACTCTTCTCTTGATTGTGTGGTTTTTGGGCTGAAGCTCTAGATGAAGTCACCAACACTTTACTTCCCCAATGTCCACTCAATTTGTAGTGGTGGCAAAATTTCTTGGCGTTGTTGTATGGATTGCTTACCATGCTTCTTTTCTCCCTATGTGTGAGTTTGTTGTTGGAATGGGGGAATCTTCTTGCCATTCTTGCTTCGGAAACAACTTGGCTTGTGGCATGTGGCTTGCTTGTCCCAGCGAGATGCTACATGATGGCCTTTATTCCCACAGAATGAGCATACCCCTGAGTACCAATAGCTGGCAGTGTTATGGCCTTTCTTCCTGCAACAATGACAAACAAGGATGTCTTGTTTGATGCAAAATTCTTTCTCTTTGTCTTCTTGTTCCTATTGATTTTCTCATTGCTTCTTTTGAGTGGATAATACAGGCTAAGTCTTTGAGCTTTTCTCATCACTACCCTTCAATCCGTCACAAGAAGGTTGAGGGGGTAGTGGGTTGCTACATTCATGTATTGCTGCTCTTTCTTCTGATGAGCACACTAACTCTATCATGTCTTTCACCTTCACAAAAGTGGTCTTCATTTCATGGTCATGGGATTTTCCCCTTCGCCATCGAAACCTAGGCCGTCACGCTTGACCCTCATTACAGCTACAATAGGGCTTGGGATGTCTTGTCTTCTCTTGCCTAGCCCTTGTCCATCGTAGCTTATCTACCTTAATAGTTTCGAACCAATGCCCTTGGTATGCTATTCAAACTCACCAAGATGCTCTTGAGAAATGTTTACGGAGGGTGAGCTTACCAAATTTGTCTTGGTCATGGTGCAGGCTTCGGTAGTGGCCTTGCTAACCAGTGCTCTTGGATAGTTGATTGGAGCTTTGCCAAGGCTGCCTCCTTTGCCAACTCTTGTTGCAGCTAAGTCTTCATTCGAGCGAGCGTGTCCTCTTGCCAGCTATCCATCTGGATGATCTTCTCTCCCAACTGTACAAGCTGGCCTTTGCTGTTGTCTCAATATACCATAATTGTAATGAGGGAGTCTTGGCGTTCAACAAATTGTGTCTATAGCATTGGAAATAGTCTTGTTGAGCTGTCAAGCCTCAAGGTTCTTCTCCATCTCTACCATCCTTTGGTTAAACCTTTGGACATGTTCCTTCAAGTGCCTATTCTCTTCTCGAAGCTGCACATCGATGGCCCTTAATTCCTCAAACCTTTCTCTTTTGGCTTTACCTATGCCGAGTTTGCAAGATTTTGGTGGCTACGTCATGGTCAAGGATTTCACTGCTTTGATACCAATATGATCCGTAAATGAGGGATATATAGCTGTCTCGTTTCACCAACATGGATCTCGACAGAATTTACTTTTGATCTATGTTCCGCTACCATGTACAAGGATCTTTGTTCTTCCGATGGCTGCAAGGCCTTAGCGTCTGGTTGTCTTATGTAGTTTTTGAGTGCAAACTCCTCTTGTCACTATTGACTTTGTTTCTAAGATGGATTTTATGAGCTTGCTCTATTGATTGTGTTGCCAAAGCCATTGCTCATTAGTCTCTTCAACTGAACTCTGTTGCAATAAATCAATCTCAAACAAAACTATAAATGCCAAACAACATATTCTACAAATACAATAGGTTGGGTCCATGCCTCTTCATTGTTGTTTGTTAGTTGTTCACAATGTTGTGTTTTGTTCAAATAATATTTGAATCTCTATCAAAAGGTGTTGAATCGAACTAACTACATAAGAGGCCCTTCTCTCTTGAGTCCTAATAACTGGTAGTTAAGAAATTCATTTTGTCTGTTTCTTTCTATTCGATTGTAACCATGTAGATTATAATGGATACTGTGGCCACATAATATCACATTGGTGACACATTGTTAGCACAAATTTCCACCCTCCAATTGAGTTGATAAATCTGATAAAACAATGATGAAAACTTGGCTAATTAAAGGAGTGAAGCCCCAAATTGTCACAGGCTAGATCCCTCTCTGTTTGGGCTGGTGCTTGCCAGCCTCAAGGGGGAGTCCCTAGGGTGATTTTACCGCTGTCCTAAGTCTGATTTTCTTTGTTTAATGAAAAAAACAGCGACTGTTTTTTGGACATGTTAAAACCTTCCAAAACAAGGGGGAAAATAGTTTGTTTGCTTGGAGGGATCCTGCAGGGTTAGCACAAGAAATATAGAGGAGAAATAGAAAAAAACTAAAAAGATCAATGAAAATCACAATGAATAATAAGAAAGAGACTAATCTAATTGCAAAATTCACAAAAGTATCATCAAGAAGAAAGGTTAGAACACAAACACAAAACTTCTTTATTGATAAGCTTGCAAGAGGGTTGGTTATGCCACATTTGACAAGTCCACAACTGGTACAATGATCACTTAGCTCAAAGAAGAGTAACTAGACTAAGAATGAGAGAGAGGAATGAGAGAAGAAGTATGCTAGCTGTTGCAAAAATTCGACCAATATCCAATCTAGAAGACTCCAATTTATAGCACATGATGGCGCACTTTCCAAGAGAGGATCAAGAGGACTCATGGGAGGCTAAAAGAGGTAAGTTATGCGCATAAGGGAGGAGGAGTATGAGTGTAATAGGCATGAGCACTAGTGAGAAAAACCAAATGGGAGTAATCATGAGTGCATGAGCATGAAACTAGGGTGTGAGAATCCCACGTGTGAGAAAAGGAGGGGATATGTGCACTAGTTGCTTGAGAGGATGCGCATGGAAGATATGAAATAGGAGAGGGTTGTGAGAGGAATAGAAATAGGGAATAGGAGGTGGGTAAAATAGTATCTAGGCACATGCAAGAGGATAAGAGAGTGGAATGTGAGGCTTTGAATGCACCATAGATAGGGTGATGCGCACTTACTTCAAGGGAATGCGCATTAATGACAAGAAGAAACCCAAAATAAACCTCCCGTGTGAGAGAGAGGCTAATCATAGGTGCATAGGTGGATTAGAAGACTAGCGAATAGGTTTTAGGGAAAATAGATGTGACATGCAAGCAAAGGAGAGAGAGTTAACTCCTTCCATGCGCCACACGTGTGAGGAAGAATGTAGACAAGGAGGACGCACTAGAGGAAATAGAAGAGGAGAATGAGGAGTTAGCTCATGCGCATAGGCTTTATGGAGTGAGGGAAAAGCAAAGAGGGTAAAATTAGCAATCCAACGCATGTCTAATTGCTAAATTTGGTTAAGGGATGAGTGAGTTTTAGCCAAAGGGAAATTCACCCTATTTTTAGGGATTTCCTAAATTTTAGGAATTTTGTGTTTAAAAACAAACTAAGGCGAATTTTGAGAAACTGATGCACGAAAAGTGAAAAGGTGATAAGTGAGGAAAGGTTAGTGAGAAAAGTTAGTCGTGACTGGCTAAACTTTCTCTTGGGAAGTGCCACCTCACCCATGTGCCACCTCTTAGCTAACTTAATTCTCATTTAATACCCAATCCTTGGAAAATGTGCCCTTGGTCAAATGATGCCATGTAGATGCCACATCACACTATAACTCTGCCACATGTCAAAATCCGAGTCTTCCACTTGTCACTACTGGAGATGACAATCACTGCTAAAAATAGAAATTTCGAAAAATAGCCATCTGGTCCCAAAATTTAAAACTTGCCGAAACTCGTCCAAACTCTGCACAATTTCCCGGGATGACTAGGAGACCACCGCCATGTATCCAATGTCTAAACATAGACACTGCTAAAAATAGAAAGTTGTTTGCATGTCCATGATATTATACTCATTGGATTTGATTTCTCGCAAGGATTTCGAATCCGCAATCCATGATATTATACTCATTGGATTTGATTTCTCGCAAGGATTTCGAATCCGCAATTAGAATCAACATGCGAGCCCCGATGCTCAACCTGCTAAAAATAGAAATTTGTGACAAATCATCTCAGGAAAGATTCAAAAAACTTAGAATGTCTCAAGGATCCATAATGTGTGCTCAGAATCAGAATCCGGGGCTTGGAGCTCAAACTGCTAAAAATAGAAAGGTCTTGCATGTCGCTCGAAAAAGTGCTATCGGGCCTAGAATCATGCAAGGACCATCCCTGTATGCTCAGAATTGCTCCAAATTATCAAGAGACCCACTCAAATCGTGTCTCCTAAAATGTAGCAACACGTGCTATATGTAGACAACTCTCTCAAATGCAAAGGAAAACAAGCTTAACAACTCTGAACCAAACAACCATGTATCGCTCATATACCTATTTTTAATGGGAACCAACCTCTTTCTCAACACAAGTGCTAAACTCTGGGAGAATCTCAGAATGCCAGCCAAAACAATGCATGCCGACTCTTAATCTTCAATATTTCCAAGGGTGGAAATCTAGGGATTAACACACAGATTGCTTACCTGCTGTAACTAAGGAAATCTGGAGTTCACATCATGCAGTGCTACTTCTCAAGCCCCTAGATTGATACATAAAGAGAACAAATTTCAATCACAATAAATGTGCGTGCTTCGATCTTGAAATAAAATATGAAAGGCTAAAAAAGTAATATATCCTTAAGGGGCTTCCCCATACTTGAATCTTGTTTGAAATGAACCTTACAAAATCCAATATCCCGTTGACGTTACTTTATCCATTCCTCTACCAACATCAGGCAAGCAATTATCCTCAAGGAAACACACATGACATGAGTTCCAAGATGAATGACGGTTTCAATATCTAAATTTCAACTTTATTCAAGGAAAGGGTCTAATATGTGATCCTAGGAATAGGGGGCCACCATAGGCTTTGATTTGGAATATTTATTGGAGTGTCCTTGAAGATTCGAATTGCCTTTCCCATTATATATAAGATTGCATTCAAATGATAAATATTTGATTATGAAGGATCTTTGAAAGGTTATGACTCCAACACTATGTTGAAATGTTAGACCTCAACAAATTGCCTTCCTCCACCTTAGTGAATGCAATGTAATGGGAATCGTTTGTTTACCAAGAAAGACTTGAAAGTAATTTCATTGGCAAATTTGATAGCATTCCTGCTCTACATTAAGGCTGTAGGTTCGAAGGATGGCATACTCTGATCAGAGTAGTGTGTGAGTAAATTGATTTAAGTAACGCGATGCCTGTGAGTGCCAATTTGGCCTGTTATCCCCACTTTTTAGGGATAACTAGGAGATCATGTCTCGAGGCCCACAGGTCCTAGACATGGAGTATCGAGAGC
>JASDQU010221631.1:0-17786 GCA_032191745.1 Picea mariana
TTTTGATGGTGCTTTCTAAGGTATGTTATTTATAGGTCATCTCGCCATTTTTGCTATAACTTCTTTATATAATGATTCAGATCTTGAAATTTCTATGAAAGTGAGAAAACATATCCAAGTATCCATGGTAAAAAAATCAGCTTGTGGGTCGTTGTATTTTGGGAGTTACACTCCGTGGAAAATAGGGTTTGTGGCCAGTCCCGAAACTAGTCAAAATCAGGTGTTTCGGGTAAAAACGTCATAACTTCTTCATAATAGATCCAAATTTAGTGAGACCAAATTTTTTGGTTAGGGTACAATATGTAGTATTCTTTGTAACATTTTATATCAATTCATCAAATATTTTTTGTGGGGCACGCTCTACAAGGTCGCTCTCTGGAATAACCCAGAATTCAACAAGGTATGCCATTTTTGCTATAAATCCTTTTCTAAGAGGTTCCAAGTACTGAAACTTGGAGGCATTTTTATAAAACACACTGAAGAACATTGTGTATCAGTTTTAGATATTTATACATTACAGGTTCAAATTTATGATTACTTCAAGTTAGGGTTGTTGGCTAATCCCAAACTAGGCATGTGAGACTAAAGAAAAGTTTGATGAAAATGCTAGTCTCTTATTTTTAAAGTTAAGGAAGGTTTGCAGGAATGTGATCATATACACAAGGTCTATTACAGAGCTACAAATCAGATTTGGATGATGAAATTGATGAGGGTTTTTGGTTGTGGTACATGTTGAGTTGGCGCACATACATGAGGTGTATAGTTGATGATGTTGGTACATATTGATGATTCATAGTTGATGAGTAGTTGACACATGATTGGTACATACTTGGTACATGGTTGGATGCACTTGTTTTTGGTATAGGTTGATTACAGGTCGGTGCATGGTTGATGCACTTGTTTTTGGTACAGGTTGATTACAGGTTGGTGCATGGTTGATGCACTTGTTTTTGGTATAGGTTGATTACAGGTTGGTGCATGGTTGATACACTTGTTTAAGGTACAGGTTGATTATAGGTTGAGGTACAGGTTGATGCATGGTTGATGCACTTTTTTATGGTACAGGTTGATTACAGGTTGAAGTACAGGTTGATGCATGGTTGATGCATGGTTTAGATTTATTCGTACAGGTTTACAATGGTATATCTCATAGTGATAGTGTGAAAGTGGTTCCATTATTCTACTTCTACTTCAAGGTGGCAGGACGAGGCAAGGACAGGTGGTTGTAGCCACCTTCCGATTGTAGATGGAGAACATAGGGGGTTGTAGCCTCCTTCTAGTTGTAGCCGGAGAATTGGGGAGTTGGAGCTTCCCTCAAGTTGTAGCCTGAGAAACTAGGGGGTTGGAACCTCCTTCCAGTTGCAGTTGGAAAACAAAGGAAGTTGGTGCTTCCAATGAATGTAATTCTTCAAGACATATAAGAAAAAACATTCTGTGGTTTTCTCCTGATTTGGGTTTCCACGTAAAACACTGGTGTACTGTGTATGTGTATGATTGTTCATTTGTTCATTGCTTATTTACTCTACCGTTATTGGATGATAATGATTTATTGATATAACACTTGGATTATATGGTTAAAAGGGATTAAATTGCTCTATTAATGATTGCCTCCCTTCTCAGTAATCCAACACGCTCTACCTCCCCCTCTTAAAACCCCTCCACCTCCTCCTTCAGTGATCGCCATTGGTACTACTGGATAGGAAAATGGTGTGTTATATAGAGGGTTTTGGAAGACTAAAAGAAAATTTCTAGCTCCTTTGGGAGACGAGAACACTGAAGATGGGTGAAAAGAGATGCGAGGACTTGGCTCCTCGAATTTGTAAGAGATGTAATCAGGGGAACCTACGGGTGTGTAATCTGAGTATATGGTATACTCTTCAAGACTTGGTGAGGTCATGAAATCTAACTGAAGAGTTGGTGGGATATCGATCTTTGATAAATTCACTGTGGGGTTTTTACCTTTGTTTACGCCAGAGGTTGTCGGATGGATTTCACTTTTAACGTTAGAGAGAGTTAAAGTTGGGTTGATGGTTTCAGGGAGGGGATTATGCAAAGTTGAAGGTTCAAAGGAACTCTTGGTATTGGGTTATGGGTACTTAATCTAGTAGACTACAGTAGTTGGCTTAAGGGAACCTCTAGTTTTCAATATTTTTTTGGGATCGAAAATGGGCGTGGTCTGTTTACCCTCTAGGTTTTGTCTGGTGTTCCTTCAACTAGATGCCAGTTTATTTAAACGTGGATTTTCCAAGTGAAAGATAATAAAAACCTTTAGAATGTGTTCACTATAAAAGGGAGAAACTTGCAAAATGTCATTCTTCCCAGGGAAAAGGTTTCGTAACTTTGTCCTCAGCAACGGCGCTAGAAAGATGTCGATCCAGAGTCTGTACTTAAGGCTTAGAAGTACAGTGTCTAGGCATCCAAAAGTGAGTAAATGATAAAAAAGGGGAAGAATCAATCTTTAGGAAAGGAAGCTAAGGCTGATTTCTAGGTTGTTGGTGTCTCACTTCCAACTATTCCTGGATGCTTATATCCCGTTCAATCGCAACCCATGAACGTTCAAGTTCTACCAGGGTGGTGGTAGTTTTAAGTATGGTATCGAAAAGGTTCAAAGCGATATGGGTTTGGTTCGACAAGCCAGGTTCAATATTAGGTTGTCTTGCAACGGGGACAGTCATAGAAGAACAGGAAAATTAAAGGAGAGTTCGAGGTTTTTTTGATGCTGTATCAATTTGATCGTATAAAGAGAACTTTTGAATCCGATATTGAAGATAAAGTGAAAACCAAAGGCCTTTTCCCATAACTGAGTTATCTTTTAAATAAATGGTGTGTGAAATGTGAGAAAAACATTAAGCTGTCGATAATGCGAATCTCCTATCAAGGGAGAATCTCACCCTATAAACAGAAGAAGAAAAAGATGAGAAGAAATATGATGAAGCATAAAATATGAATATCTAAAGAGTTCATAGGTCTTGTACCTGCTAATAGCCGATACAGAGGAAAAGATGTAAATGATATAGATGACTAAAAATTGATCACCACAGTAAAGGTTTTACTAAATTGTAGTGAAACATTCATCAGACATATATATGTGAATTGAAATTGAATATGAAATCACAGAGGAAAAAAACTCATAACACAGTCTTGACGGAATCAGGAGTCCTCAAATTGTTTTTTATTAATTTTTAGAAGCAGAGAGTTTCTATTACAATCGACCAAAAAGGTCTAGCCACTTTTCTTTCTTCTAATTTCATATTTATACAAATTTCTACATGCTAGAATCTTAATCGTTCCAGAAGTTTTTTCGGTTGAAAAAAGGAGATTTATGCGTTTCAATTCTTTGTCTTTGTCCTCTTTCAGGTGGATGGAGTACCTTCCTTTCTTTAAACTTCGGGTCTAAAAATAGAACAGGAAGACACATGTCATTATTTGGTACCCGAAAACTGCCCCTTCGCCTATTGTGTGCAAGTGACGCACCTCTCCACCAACTGGGTTATCAACCTGGAAGGTTTTGCTTGGTTGTTTGCCTCGAAGGTGTAACAATCCTTCACTAATTGTGGCAACTTTCCTTCTACCTGTCGGTCTTCGGCGCTAATAGAACATAAATGTACACTTAGTTTTATTAGCCATTTATCTACTTGGACTATATCCATCTGGGTTATCTGTGATATTTCAGCCAACTCCCTTTCCTCATTCTCCTTGATATTGAGCAGGTGCTTGGCTATATTAATCTAGCCCAGTGTCTTAGTGTTGTTTTCATTATCAAGATCCAACAAAATCCCATCTATGAAGCTGAAATTTTCTTCACAAGAGTTTCTTACCTCTTTAGCTCGTTGTCTACCTTCTGATATGTTATGCTCCCATGCCTTCAACAAAATGTTACCTCGAGCCTGCTTTGGGATGGAAAGCCAGGAACTACTGCCCGTTCCCTTTGTCATGGCTATAACAGCCTCTTGGAAAGTGACCCGAGCCACCCCAACTTCTTTTTCTCTGAAGGAGATGCTTTCCAGTACTTGATCAATGAGTTGGCAGTGGTTTTGAATAGTTTCCACTTTAGCAAGTAAATCTTGCTGAGCTGCTGACACTCTTTTTCGAATTTCTATGGCTTGGGATTGGAATATCCTGATATCTATCATCTGGCTTTCTGTGAAATTTAATTTGCCCTGTAACTTCCCTATCAATTCTCCTTGTTGGATTATCTGTGATTGGCTGGTCTAAGCCATCTGCTGTGTCTGTTTGAGATCAGATTTGAGCCGCTCGATTTTCTTTTGATCAGTTGCCCTAGATAGCTCTATACCTATGTTCATTTGATCTATGGCGGTTGCTTCTGCTGTAGCCAACTTATCCTCCAAAGTTTTGATAAAGCAGTTTTTCTGCTTGAACTGTTCTTTTAGGGACCCAACTAAATATTGGTTGGCTATAGCAAAAGCCCCCAATGTCCCTGCTATCTGAGTTGCAAATTCCTCTTTTTTCATGGCTCTCCCATCAGCAAGGATTTTAAATTTCTTGGCTACCGTGCCTGCTTCTTGATAAAGTTCTTGTTTCACAATGGCCTTTCTCTTCTTATCGAAGAAAAATTCATTCGGAGGAAACTCTTCCACAATTATGGGCATTAGTTTTTCATCAAAAATCCATCCTGCGTCTGGGATCCCCTTTGTCGACTATAGGGGAGTAACATAAACAATGGGGTTGTCGATCTTCTTGGATGATTTCCCCTAGGTAACAACCGGGGCTAGCTATCTTGGAGGATTGAGGATCTCGGCTTCCTGTTTCAGGCCTCCAGTTTGCTTCTTCTTTTCCTGGTGTTCCTCTTGGTTAGGTCTTGAATATTTGGAGCCTTTGGCTTCCATTTTCTGTACATCTAAAGTCGGAAGATTCTTACCCTGTAAGACTTGGGGAAGGAAACTCCGTCGGTGTCCCTAAAATTTGAAGAAATTAACCATCTCCTCGGGCGACAGGGTTTGAATCCGACTTAGGACCTCAGCATAGGATCTTGCCCCTCAGAAGATGTCATCATGAGGAGAATGCTCATTTTCATACCTTTTAAGGCCACAACTCGCCATGTGATTACCCACGATCCTGTGTGGGTCGTGCTTCTTGAACTCAATGTGGACCAATTTAATATCCTCCAAAGTCGCTGCCTCGGCTTTTGCGTGTCCGAAATCTAATAATGAATATCTATTCAAATGAATTGGGAAGGGTAGCCATACCTTCTTCAAAAATCCTTTAAGCTCTTTGCTTATGCCACCGATCATAGTTTGCCTAGCGATTTCGCGACAAGCCAGCCTGTTCGATATGAATAATGGTAGAGAATAAGGGGGAAAATAGGTGCCGAAAACCCTAATGTATGAAAATTCCACCTCTACGTACAAGTCGACCACGTTGCTCAAGTTGGTGGCGATGCTATCTGAAATCCTAGGCGGTGGGTTGTCGAAGATGGAGACATGCATTGGTACCATTACCCAATTGAAAATTTCGCATATGAATTCTATTGCCTTATCTTCCCAAAGTTTTGAGTGCTAGACATGGATAGGCTCAGCCTCAGATGGAGTCCAGCTCCAGATCATTAGAGGGAAAGGCGTCATGAAACAAACAACATCCATGATGTAGGTGGACATAAAAAATGAAGCATCCTTTCCATTCGCCCTCTGCATCTGATATTCGGTAATCCAGCTAGTTAAACTGTCTGAAAACATTGGCCCAGTCAAAGGAACAACCCTCAGCGACTTTATGAATGAGAGGCACCCACGGGAGAAAACAATGTGTGGTGTCTTCCTTCCCATACAACCTACAGGTCATCATTGTTATATATTTGAATTGTGGTTCTAAGGAAGAGATTGAATAAACTTCGTTACCGTCTACCCTGAACTTTGTGGGGTGTGAAACCTAATCCTTGATCAGATCAGAGAAGTGTCTGTCATATTTCTTGCATTATTTCTACATAAAACCTTCAAGAAACTCAGCATTGTGTGAGAAGTTTGGTGTGGGTGACAATTGGTATATCACCTACAAATGTTCTAGTCTGAAGGTCCTAATGGTCACCTTCTTCTCGCTCATAATAGTTTTGGTCGGGATATCCACATGATCTAGTGCCCACCGGCTCATATCATAATAGGGAAGGAGTCATGGCCTGGCCGCTATATTCTGCATCTCTGCTTGAATGACGATTTTGCATTTGGTGGCCAAATCGTCCTTCTCATTAGCATTGGAATCATCTGAATAGTTCATCAATTCGGACTGAAGAACCTCGGAGATGGATGACCAGGTTCTGACAGAATCGATACTTTGGGGTGAAGTATCGGAAACATTATCTAAGCCTTGCCCTGAATTCTCAACAATTTCCTTGGATGCTTTTCATGTAGCCATGATAGAGGACTCTGACTTAGCTCTCCTGTAGTAAAAATGTGTATACATACAAAAATTAGCCTAGTGAGAAAAGCTTATTTGCGCAAGATAGAAATGAAATTTGAAACAATGAGAGAAAGAACTCTATATCTCAACCATTTAAAACCCTGGCGTCCTTATGAACAGATTTAGCAATAAAAACAATATCTTTACCTATCACTTCACCTTATTTCAAATAAATGTCATAAATCTTGATGGGTCATGACACAAGTTAGCGCAAAAAACATTTAAATTTAACCCGTAGATGGTGTGTGTCAATATTTGTATTAATGCACTGATTAATCTAGCTTAGCTTCTTTAATTAGGTTTTATTTAAACTTTAATCACCCTTTTCGGCATTTGCCGTATCGGGATATTTCACTCCTATCCTTCGAGCCCCTAAAACCCGAGATCCGAATTAAGTGTTTAATTAATCAGTGTTTAATTAATATCGTGATTTCACAGCTTGGGGCTACTAAGGTATAGTTTCTTGGAAGAGTGAATGATGAGTCGTGAAACCCCGACATTGTTTAGCTACGGTTTAAAACGGCTTACCCCTGACACTAACCCGGTTGACTTGTAAAACTATCTCGTAACTTCTCCTATCGGAGTTATGACGATAAGATTTTTTGGGAGAGCGATCGCCAAGACGTGAAATCTCGACAACACTTAACTAAGGTTTAAGGAACTTTACTCTCGGCGCTAACCTGGGTAAGCTTTCAAGGTTGTTTCGGGACTTCGTGCATCGGGGCTTGGAAACCGTGTGACTTGTAACTCCCGAAACACGATATCCCGAGGTATATAAAAGTGAAAAATCTCGTTTAATAGTTAAATGGCAATGGCTTAGGAGTACAACAACCATCGCCACTTCACATATCAGGACTACTGATATTTTCAGTGGGTAAAGGTCATGAAGTAAAAGACAACTTAAAGGCCAACCTTTGATTTTAAGAATTACATTTAAACCAGTTGAGAAAGGCGACTCCAACATCTACCAAAGGGATATCATATTCAAACTTGAAAGTTACCTTAAATTTGTGAGTCAAGTATTTCCAGTATGTTGTTCCTCTGCATACTTCCAGTTCTAAATACCGGTTCTTCAGGATCGTGTCCAGAGTGTGTAAAAACAAGTGTGGCTGTTCTTTCTTAGGTACTGAGCTCCATGTCACAGTTCACTATGTAAGATGATCTATATGACAACTCAACCCAGTATAATTCTATGTCGAATATTCATTTTCCATTCTGAACCTGACCTGTAACAGGTTTTTGCATTGCTTCCAATTCTCTATTCTATCCTTATGCTCATCCCACCATCTTGTAGAAGTCTCTTTCAGTGCAGTGTCTAAATATAGAAACCTTTGTTGATATGATATCTACAATTCACTTTCTGTAAAAAAAATATCTACATCTGTTAGTCCATCATACTTTGGGGGGTCACATTCCTCAACTCCAATCCAGTGTAATGTGCAGGTAATACGAGTACATCTCCTTTTAGATACCTCATTTAATCTTTGTTGCCAATGTTCTAGGGCCTCTTTTGAATCCAATGCACAAGAACTGATACTTCACCAACTGATTACACCTTTAGCAGTAGTATTAATATAGTCATCCATCCACGTGGTCATACTATAATCTTCTATTGCATCATCCATCCATGTGATCATAGTATTAATATAGTCATCCATCCACGCAGTCATACTATAAACTATGACATAATATTCTACTGCGTCAAGGGATATCGTATATGTGGTAACAATACCGCAATGAACCATTCCCTATGTTTCTCATCTAGAATCTGGAAGGTCAATCGATCCATCAATATCTTGATCTATGATCGAAATCCCATACTAATTCATTCTTTTGTTGTTTGATCTCTTTCAGTTCTATAATACATTGTGACTCAAATTTCAGTTTTTGGAATTAGTTTAACAAGGCTTACTTGATGTCTACCAATATTGTATCTTGTCCCGCATGTGCAGTGGATTGATACTTCATATACCATAGTAATGTACGGTCTCTGAATGTCATCACTAATTGTGCAATATCCGCATCATCATCCTCGACATTATTCACGGTCCATATCACTTCATATAAAAACAAGTGTTTTTTTGGATCTTTTGTCCCTTCTCCATGAAATATAGGAATTATCAAAGTGGGGACTACTCCCACTATCATGTACCGCACAATATTCTTCCTTGGTGACACTACCTGAAGTTGTGTTGTCATGCTACTTCCACTACTATGACTACATTTATTGTTATCCTTTCTTCCTTCACTAACTACAAGTGATAAAGTTTCATATCTTACCTCAGTTCTTGGAGACGCACATGGGTTAGTGGGTTCAACGCAGAGTCTGGCCTGAGTGGGGCTACTGAGATATGATGGATCTCCTTTTGTTGGATTGAGCTGATGATGTTTTTCCTTTTCCTTTGTGCATGGTCTTCCTTCGATTTGGAGTACTACACTAGTCTCTCTTTCCTCAACCTCACTATGATTCTCTTCTCTCTCATCCACAATCCTCTTCTTACTGTACCATAATATTTTTCTACTATGAAACACTCCAACCTCTTCTTCTATTGCACATTATTTTTTTCTTGGCATTATCAGTCCATCCATTCCTTATTCATTCTTTCCTGCATCCCTCTTCTTCATACACTGATACCATCCCCTCATCATCCCCTAGTGCCCTTATGGACTTGAAGGAACTTAGATACTAGGGAAATCAGATTCCATCTTCATAACCCCTTTATCACACAACAACATCTTGATCCAAGTAGACAATGATTTCAAGTATCTCCCATGCGTACCTTTAAATAACTCACTTTCGACGACACTATATTACTGGGTGCAATCTATATCAAACTCAGTAACATAACCCGCTAATACACTATCCAACCAGAAATAAACTACATGTGAGATCTGGTTAATTATAGTATTAAATTGTTGAATCAACTCAGGGGTCCAATTCCTCGGAACAATAGTGCATAATGTTTCATTCTTTTAAGGTAATTTCTATATCCACTCATCCAAAAAATTTAGGAAATCAACAAAGAAAATCTCATGTAAATCTATAAATACATACCTATGTAACCATTGTTCTGGACTGATCCATGGGTTCTTAATGTAATGTCTGGAAAACTCGTCTTTTTTTTCCTCTAACCACTAATTTATATCTTCCTTAATCAACCTTCACATTTCCCTCAGTCGGAGGTCCTAGTCCCGACAATGAAACCATTTGTTGGCGCGCAATGGGTAGACCCGAGGTTCAACATTAATTCACCAACAAAACCCTAATATATTGGCCCTTTTGACATCACCCACAAGCAGGTGAAGTCTCACCTGAGGTATCTATGGGGAATGTAGGAACCATGTTTCCACAGTCATGAAGGAATGGGAGGAATTCATCATAACCATTACACTTAGCACTTTTTTATTATACCATTTATCATGTGTAGAGAAACATCATAACATATTCATATTAACCAAACATTATATGAGTGCAATAAATAGAACAGTAAACACATCATAATTGATTCAAGAGCATCCTTCTTCCAAATTCTTGTACATATGATAGGCCTAGGGGGTATTTCGTTTTCTAAGGGAGTTGGTTCCCTAATTTCTAAATTGTTGTATTTTCATATGTTTGTTCAATAAATCTTTCATTATTGTTGGGTGAATAGTGATAGTTGATTTTTGATCACTGGTAAGGATCAATGATCCTTAATCATTTTTAAAACCATAGTGTAAAGATACAATAACCGTTGGATCGTTCGATCGATGGGATATTAAGTTTGGATCGTCGGATCAAATAGTGACGAGATCCATATCATTTTAGTGAGGAAGAGACATGACCATCAGATCTTGATACAAGGAGGAAATAAATGGTAGGAAAAGGCTTCACAATTGGATTTAAGTAGAAGTTAAGGGAAAGCTTGGTTTGTGAATGTTTGTGGACCGTAGATCTATGGGACCATGTGTCGCTCTCAGATGTTTTAGGTTTCTATTTAGCTATTAAACATATTCCTAGTTGTATAGTGAGAGCATGAGGACCGTCCATATCGATGGTTGATTAAATTGTAGCCACCATATCATACCCAGAAGGTGATATTTAACGAAAACCTTCCACTCACTAGTTGACTAAGTCCGAGCCATCTATTTCAATCTTTTGAGATTTGCATGGAGGAGTGAAATCCAACATTCGATCTAAGATCGAGATCAACGGAAGTGAGTCGACCGTGCATAATTTGTGCAAGAGTTAATGGAGTAGTTATCCCCGTGTGTTTTCTATTGGAGACCTCTGAAGGGACACGCTTCAACTATTGGATTTATCATGTGCTACAAATATTTGGGTTTAAAACCACCCATACCAGCCCCATGGTTTTGAAAAGGGGAAACCACCTTTGGAAAGTAGTAAACTGTCGAAGACAAGCACCTTTAGGTTTAGCGCCTGATCACAACACTCAACCACATGGAAAAAGGTAAAACTCTAAGGGCCTAGGCTCTAGATTAATACAAAGGAGCATTAATCCTTTGGTTTTCATCCGATGTTATATGAAGGGAGAGTATAGAGAAAGCGCTTAGAGGATAGAGCTTAGGTGCGTAGTGGTAAGTGTCAGGTCACAACGCCCGGTTGTATCAAGAAAAGGGCCATGAGGAAAGGAGCTTCCATGCACATTGTTTTCATAGTTGCAACTGAGGTGTAATCAATTGAATACTAGATGAATACAAGGGGGAATAACGATAGCCAAGTCATTGATCCATTTTGTGATCGATTGAAAATTCTAGTCTCTTTTGAAGACTACTAAATTCAGGAGCTTGGAGATCCTTGGGCACCTCTTTGTGGGTTTATTGAGCAGCTAGGAGAATTAGAAGCTGCCTAACTGTGGGGAAGATTTAGTGACCTGGTATGTTGTTATCAATAATGTATAATAACATATATACACTAGGATTTAATGTGGTTCACCCAAGATGGGTTGTTGGTGTTTTCATGATTCTCAGACCTTGATACTTATTGCCTTATGATATTAAACAGGTTTTACACTATGCCACAATTATTATACAATAACTATACACTGAAAATATTAATGATAATAATTCACTAGAAATAACAAGATCTAGAAATACTAACTATACACAGTAGACACAAAAGACACAAGATTTGGCCTAGGAAAACCCAAACTCGGGAGAAAAACCCAGCAAACATTTCTCTAGAAGAATACAATCCAAGATATTACCAGTATGCCTCCATCAAGAGAAAAATACCATACAGAATATCCAATCCAAATATAGCACCTCTCCTAGAGCTATCACAATATTAAAGTGTCAAATAAAGACCAAGAGAGAGGCTAGCACCTTCAAGATAACCTCCAAGATGCCCTCGATGTCTTTTGCTAGTTGCAACTATCACTTCTATAAACGTGAGACTTAGTGAGTGAGTGAGAATGAATGTGTAATAATGAAATGAGATTTCCCTTTATTTATACTTGTTTCATCACCCCAATAATCCTTCTAGGGCTGACTTGTCACTTTTCCTTAAATAATAGTTTTCTTAAATAATTCAATGGGGTCGACTTCTTCTTCTGTCCTATAGGGTCTTTTGTAATGGTTTCTTATATTTTTCCTTGGAGAATGACTGCTCGAAGTTTCCAAAACTCCAACACTCCCTCTCAACGAGAGAGAAATTATCCATACTTGGACGTCTTTTGTCATAGAAAATTTTATTCATGAGCCATGTTGATGTGTCATCTATGCATATGAATTCCATCTCGAAATATGCATGTGATAGCATCTCGAGTCCATCCACTCCTTGTGAGGAGAAGGACTACGCCTAGGCCATTCACCACTAGAAAATCCCCATGGATGAATGAGTGATTACCCTTGGTCATATCAACACTAGCATAGCCATGTGCAAGACCAAACTGGGATAATATTTTTCTGATGCTTATCTGAGCCACTCACCACTAGAAAATCCCCGTGGATGAGTGAATCATTCTCCCCTTGGTCATATCAGCACTAGCATATCCCCGTGCATGACCAATATGTGGAAATGTATGCTCGAACCTAGAGAACATCAACATACCTAGGCCATTCACCACTAGCAGATCCCCATGAGTGAATGATTCATTCTCCCCTTTTTCATATCAGCACTAGCATAGCCCCATGCAAGACCAATGTAAGGGAATGTCTATCCAATTTTAAAACATCAACACTCCCTCTTAGCGTGGAAAACATTCTACATCATGCATCACACTTGGCCACTCATCACAGTAAATCTCTGTGAATGAGATCATCATTATTCCAAGGTCACACAGACCTATCTGGGTCACACATACCTATATGAGGCCACATGAACCTGTCTCGGTCACACATAACTATTAGGGTCACACAGACCTATCTAGGTCACACATACATGTCATGGGAGAATGGATCTGGGGTCACATAGAACCATTTGATGCTACTACAATGTTATCAATTTGCTTGTCTGTGTGCTAGAATCTAACTGCTCCATCTGCACCATGTCTTAGATGAAGTCTTGCAAGAAGCCTCTGAAACTACACTGTTTCACGATTTGCGTCACTGGCTGCAATATATTCTTCCTCTGTTATACTAATTTCTATAGAATCTTGCTTCCAACTTATCCAAGAAGTCGTAATTGATTCCAAGTTGAAGCAACACCTTGAGGTGCTCAATCTGTCTACTGCACTCCCTGCTTGGTCAGAATATGTATATCTATACAGCTTCACCCCATCATCTGAAACATATCATGTCCAACTGTACCATCCTTCATTACCACCCACTAGAACTTCCTTGACTTCAACCAAATACTAGCTCAGGGTGCTAACTGCAAAGAGAATATTTTGCCTGGCATTAACTAGGTACATCAAGGATCCAACCTACTATCTATACATATTGGGATCCACCAAATATGAAAATGAAGTGTAATCATGGACTTGAAGACCATCATATCGAATCTCATCAATATCCCCTGACTGAGGAATATCTCATCTGATCTCTGCCACACCTCTAATCCCATAGTACATTTGGCCAAGATCCTCCACCTCGAACTCTGAGGTCAGCACCCTCTTACAATGGAAAAATAGCTATTATTCTCTTGTGAGGAACAAATCATCAATATAGATCAAAGAATCATCACCTGCAACCTTGTAGCAAAGGTTGAGATCTGCATCATCCCCAAGGTCATCAAGTATCCATCGATCCTGGGATATCATTCTCTAGGTGTTTTCAAGGCTTACTTCAATATGCAAGCATGATATTCCTTCCCATGTATCACGAAGCCTTGAGTTTGTATGCTTCTTCCTAAATCACACTGTTGAGGAACACGGTCTTCACATTCATTTTATGTGATCTCCATCTATCACTGAAGAAAAATAAATGACAGTCTTGATGACTAGAGAAAATGTATGGATCAAATATCTCTGCTCCCTTTGGATGTCGTACCACCTCCCTTTATGGGAGTATCTTTACATACACTGGAGCTACTACCGCATTTTCTCCTTCTGCATCACATGCTATAACCATCACTATAATACAATATGATTGATTGGCTATGTCCATAGTCACTGGAATTGTCTCTGTCATCTAGTGTGGTTTTCATTTCTAGTGGTCATCTAAGTCTCTGTCTGAGCCAAGTGACTCCCTCTAAGTCTACACAACCCTATTAAATGAAGAGAAGTATGGGCTCTCGTACCAGGGATAATGTCCCTTCTACAAAAATAAGGGTTCCCATTCTAGGGATAGTGACCCTTCTATAAAATATGGCCTCCCAAATCAAGGATAATAACTGAAAATAAAATATAATCTTAGCCTCCCGAATTAGGGATAATAACCAAGATAAAAAATGGTCTCTCATCATGGTTGGAAATATCTCCACGATAACTTGTCATGTGCCTAGAAGCACCACTGTCTTCAACCATGGTAACGTGCCCATAACAAGGACAAACAAAAAGAACATCTCCTAGAAAAGATCAATTTCATCTTGCAACCAAGTGCATCATTAGTACTAAACAATGAGCATTTACATAATGATCATAACAATGTTTATGTACTACCAAATTTTTTTAGTTCTATGACATAACATTACTACCTAGTAGTAATAGGCCTTCAAAGGCTACTGTCATAATTACAACATTCTTGAGATGTAACAAATCATAATACATTAATCAAACCTAGAACCTAGAGTCTTAACTTCTAGGGAGGGTGCATTGTTCCTCAGAATGTACTGAATCCAAGGTCACTGCTTGGACAAGGTCTCTTGTACATCCCCTACAAACACACTCATGCTTTGGTAGATGGTATAACTTGAAAAACATATACAAGTGCATACCTTTGAAATTTGAATTACCATCCAACTTAGTAAAGTTTCCAAGAAATACTAAGAGAGAGGCTAGCGCCTTCACGATAGCCTCCAAGATGCCCCCAACGTATTTTTCTAGATGCAACTAGAACTTCTCTAAACTTTCCCCTTAGTGAGTGAGTGAGAGTGGATGTGTAATAATGAAACGAGATTGCCCTTTATTTCTACTTGTTTCGGCACCTCAATAATCCTGTCAGGGTCGACTTGTCACTTTTTCTTAACTAATATTTTTCTTCAATAGTTCAATGGGGTGGAATTCTTCTTCTATATTCTAGGGTCTTCAGTAATGGTTTCTTGTATTTTTGCTTAGATAATGACTACCCAAAGTCGCCAAAACTCCAACATGGTCTACATCCACAATGATTGACTTTTTATATTATTCATAACCATCTCTTACAAAATATGCACACTGTGCTCATACATTATACCCTTGATATTATCATATCCTTGTATTTGTCTCTCTTCACTCTTACAGTCATGCATACAACGCACACTTAGCTCTTATTACTTTCTCTATCACACTTTTGTTACCACTTTTCTCTACTTTCTACCCAAAAACCCTTACATATTTATACTATTACAATAGGGCTTAGCCCGGGCCAAAATGCCTAACTATTTACAATTGTCTTCCTTCATTTGCATGAAATGGTCTTGAAAATGCACTAACTGCTTTTCCTTCTTCTATGCACGCTGCACAGTTCCCAAAACTAGTCCCAAAAATCCCATCCCAACATCCTTGTCCTCCATGCAAGAAAATATCACTACAAAAAGAAAAAAATAGAACCTAATTTTAGATCTATTTCCCCTTTTGATTTCCACCTATAATTCACCCATCCCATGAGGGATTTTCAAAGGTCCATATTCCCATGAAATTTCCTATTATTTCATGGTTCTTCATATATTGAATGCATTTGCCAATGTTAGGAGAGGGTACCTCATACCTCAAGTTTTCCTTAGTCTTGTCTAGGTATCCATTATAGATCTTATTCATCGTCTAATCACCTTCCCGATCTTCCTTGTCAAAGTCAATCCCATTTTTGGGATCTTTTCCTACCCTGCCCATTTCATATGTGGGTTGACATAGAGTGACCTCCTCTATGAAATCATCCTTGAAGGACCTCCTATCAAGACCCACATGTGAGGGAACTTCCATTTCAAATAGAAAAAAGGGTAAGTCTCCACCAAATAATGATATTTGAAACATTCAAAAAATGTACAGAGATTTAACCCTAGGTTTAGGGTATTTGAAACATTGAAGCTTCATCTTGATGATCCATCAATCCCATATAACATCATTTATTCTTGAAATTTATAAACATAGTTATTACTCAATTAAATATTCTATTGGATAGTTGGTTGCCATTGATTTCAACCCTAGTCAACCCTAGAAGAAGCTTGAAGCAATTTTGGAATAATCTAGAAGTGATTGGTTTATTTGGAGATGTCTTGAAAGTGGTCCCCTTAAGGCATAGCTTTATGCATGGCCCTCATGGGAAGAAAATTTGAAGAAGTCTACAAGAATCCTTGGAAATATGGCTAAGTGGTTAAGTGGTTGAGAAGACCTAATGGTGTGGTCATGGAGCCCGAATTTGTTTGAAGAAAAAGAAGATTAAGGACATAGAAAATGCATAAAGAAAACTCTCATAGATGGATATTCCTTGTCATGTAATTTCCAATGGTAGGTGGTGCACCACGTAGATCCTCACAGTTAAGGAGATATTCTCTCTTGAATATGAAATCCATGAAGTATGACTAAGAATCCCTAAACAGTTGTAACAAGAAGTGACAAGTTTGTTGGCAAATATTGAATAGACAGTGAGATTGAACACACAGCGAGACTATACAGACAACGAGATGGTTGGCTAATATTAAACAGACAACGAATGGTTGTTGTCATTGATGGCAAGTTTGGATTAGACAGGTTGCAACAAGATCACGATTCAATTGTAACCATTGGATCATCAAAAATGAATCTGGATCGTAGATTACAGCCCGTGTCGGAATTTTGCGGATCGAGTGTTGAACAGTTCAAAGGAAATAAACCTCAGGAATCTCGATTTCACGATATGCGAAATTGCGACTTGATCGCAGTCGTTGAGTAGAGATCAGATCTGGGTCGTTGATCCAACTCCTTATCGGAGTTTCGTAGATCGCAAAATGGAGAGGTGAAAACAGAGCAACGAGAACTCCGATATTGCAATATGCGATATCGTGATGTAATCTGGGCCATCAGATCAAGCTTTGATCTGGACCATTGATCCCAGGCCGCGTCAGAGTTTCAGGGATCGCAACATGGAGAGGTGAAAACAGAGCAACGAGAACTCTGATATCGCGATATGCGATATCGCGATGTAATTTGGACCGTCAAATCAAGCTTTGATCTGGACCATTGATTCCAGTCAATGTCAGAGTTTCGAGAATCGCATGTTGGAGATGTCAAATAAACAATACAACAAGAACCCCGAAATCGTGATATGCGATTTCGCAATTTAATCGCAGCCGTTAAGATAAGAAGTGATCTGGACCGTTGATTTTCTTCATGGAGTATCGGGGATCGGGATTTGTAAGTTATAAAAACTCTGAACGCCAAGTGTGTCGAAATCGCGATGTGTAAAATCTCAATTGGATCTGAACCGTCAGATCAAGAAATTATCTGAACCATTGGATCAAGTATTGATCGGAGGATTGTTGTTCCTACACATAGATTAACTTCTCAGTTACAAATTCGTA
This sequence comes from Picea mariana, assembly GCA_032191745.1. Classification (NCBI taxonomy): domain Eukaryota; kingdom Viridiplantae; phylum Streptophyta; class Pinopsida; order Pinales; family Pinaceae; genus Picea; species Picea mariana. The sequence continues at coordinate 17,486 of JASDQU010221631.1, forward strand.
ATGAACTCATGATTGCCAATCAGTTGGTGTTTCAGTTGCTAAGACAGTTTTCGTCATTTTGCCTAAGGAGTGGGGAAGTTGAACCATCGTGTGCGTGTGTATAAAAGAAGACGAGACAGACTGTGTAGGGTTGGTCGTTCTGTAAATGAAAAAGAATGAAACTGTAAGAATAGAGAAGAAGAGAATGTGCAGAGTGAGATTGAGCATATGTGAAATGTAAGATGAAATGCAGAGTAGAATAACAGAACGAGTTGAAGAAGATCATAATGAGAGCATGAGTTGATGCAGAGCATATCTGCTG